>JAFIRS010003833.1:0-112248 GCA_018342105.1 Gonioctena quinquepunctata | reverse complement strand
TAAAATTAACAACAATTTTTTTAAATTTACTATATATAATGTTCTCTAAATTTTTTTTTTTTTTTTTGGGTTCAACTCCCGCTCTAATCCTTTTTAAATTCATCAAAAAAATGCCCCCTTGTGAAAATAACTAAAGTTGAAAAATTTTTAAAACGATGACGACCAATTTATATATTACATTAGAGGGAAAGAACTTCATTTTTTAAAGGGGACCATATATTGAATGAAAAAACCTAATGATTCCATTGCCTCACGTGCCTCCCTAAATCGGGTTTGTTTCTCCCCCCACCAAAACTGGATTTTTAATGTTGAACTTCCGTTCGGAGAGATGATTTTTCAATTTATTTTCCTAACCTCCGAATGAATAGATATAAAATTGATTCAGGCAACTTATCAAAAGTTTTTGCAAATATATTGACACACAAATTTTATCCATCTTCCTTTTAGACGGCGTTCTCCTCAATAAAGGTCCGACCTCGACTCCCTCATACTTCATACATCTATTTATATATTTTTTGGTGGCACATTTTCAATTATTGTTTTTATTGATGGTGGGTTTTTTATCTTTGCTCGTTTTCCCAATAATAATACCATTTGTAATGGAAAAATTGATGAGAATCTATGGAGATCGTGTTTTATACAATCGCGTTGCCATCTATATTTCGGTATAGAAGAACCCAAATCCCCACACTGTGGGAGTCCCCTTATGTCCAACGGCAGGCTCTTTTCTTCAGGAGTTAAGTAGCGATTTTTTCCACAGAAAGGGGGTCATCTTGAGTGTAACTCTGAGTTGACGCGGCACGGGGGTGTGCGTGAGCGGCCATCTTGGAAAACTCTTTTTTGTCAAAAAATTTCATGGATTCTTGATTCGGTGGAATGTATGCTTTTTCTGCTAATAACTCGAAAATATGATGCTACGTGAAAAATAGTTATATAAAATTTAGAACGAAAATTGTCTACAAATTTTGTACAGAACTTTTTTCCCTATCTACAAAAAGTTTTTCCATAGAAGATAGGTAGAACAAAATTTTTTTACATACAATGAGACTGAGTTAAGTATCAGTGGCGAGGTGAACGAGGAGCAGAGGGATGATATCCGAAGGAATTCGTTGTAAAATGAAAGTTCATTGGCAGGGATGGAAAATTGAGAAACGGGGGCCAGGAGAGGTTTGAAGATAGGCGAAGGTAATACCCATACGACTGCCTGCCCTGCATCTCACCATCAGACACGAGTAGACCAATGAATTAAAGAAATGTGGAAAAATACTACCAACTGTCATTGCTCAATTTAAAAGCATTTTTTTATTTTTTTTTTGTTTCTGACTTGTAACCTGAGAACAATCTCAATACTCTGAATAGACCAAAAAACCAGAGACACCTGAATAAATCTGCGTTGTTTTTCAACTTCATAACACCACCATTTTCCAAATTTTGAAGCAGGCGCTCCACGATATAGTGGATTATTAGTTTTGGCATAATAGCAATTCAATTTTTTCAATGCACTTCATTGCAGCAGAGCGGGATGCGTCATAGGTGGTCTGATTTCAATTTCTCCAAAAGATTTCGAGAGTTAAAGTATAGTACTACAAAACGGCTATTCTGATTTCGCGTGAAAATGCTGCGGGAAATGGGTGATAAAAGCTGGCTCAGGGTAGAGCAGCAGATTCATAGCGGGTGCAGTGCGCTTGTATTACTATACATACGCTTCCCCGCGTCTGCTGCTCTACCCCCACTATTTAGCCGCTTTCACGCACTCGCCCATTTTCGCTCATGTTTGCTGGTATTTTTCACCTGTTTTGCAAAATATTAACGCAAGACGAGAACATTCAGGAGAACCATCCAACAGCTGAAGCCATAATCATGGGAGACTCTAATGTACATAACGCTGCCTGGCTCCAATTCTCTAACGAAACAGATGATGCGGGTCGTCAAGCCGAGGCCTTCGCCATCACTCATGGTCTAGAACAACTGGTCGAGCTACCAACCCGCATCCCTGATGTCAACAACCAGTCTGCCAATACACTAGATCTTTTTCTCACCACCAATCCTGACCCGTATAGAATAGAAGTTTGATGCAATTTGGAAACTCTGATCACACCCCTCATCTCCACAACATGCTCTTTCCATTCACCATCGAGCTGCACATACCACCCCGTCTCATGTGGCTATTACAATTCGGCCGACTGGGAAGGTCTTCGTATGTTTTTCTCAGCGTTTCCATGGAAGAGAGTTTGTTTCTCTTCAGTAGATCCAACACGATGTGCTGAGACAATTTCTGAAATCATCATGTTGGGGATGCAAACTTACATACCGAATACCGGAAGAAGAACATCATCCGATAAGACCTGGTTTAACAGAAACTGCTCCAGAGCTGTGGCTTCCAAACAGGCAGCATACCATCGATGTGTTCTCTGCTTGCTAGTTTCCCCTCAAACAGGTTTCTCCATGTAGTGGTCGATGGAGTTTCATCTGACACTCTACTCATAAATGCTGGTGTTCCGCAAGGATCTATTCTCGCACAAACACTATTTCTACTTCACATCAACGACCTGTTGAAAGCAACTTCATGTCCAGTACACAGCTTTGCCGATGATAGTACCCTCCATACCGCTTTCTCTTCCAGGGCCCCATATCAGCCCGTGAAACCAGAAATGAACGAGGAAGAAATGTTAATAATATAAATATGGACTTAGCAACAATTCTCGAGTGGGGATCTAATGACTGGTAGAATTCAATGCAAACAAAACACAAGCATGTCTTTTCTCTAGAAAAAGCCGATCTCACTAGTGCCTAACATAACTTTGTCAGGAGTAACCATACCACTGAAGTCATCCATATCGATGCTTGGTATTACTATCAGCAATAACCTTCCTGGAAAAATCCACGTGAGGTCCATTGCCAAAAGTGCATCCCAAAACTTGGTTTTTGTTTCGTGCCAAGAGCTATTTCATCCCCACTCAGCTGCTTATGATCTATAAGGCACAGATCCGACCTGTCCTGGAATACTGTTCCCATATTTGGAGCGGCACCTAAACATATCCTGAGGCTATTGGATTCTGTCCAAAAAGGGCAATCGTCTCGTCGGTGATGCTTCACTTACAAACTGCTCAATTTGTCTGGAACACCGTAGAAATTTGGGATTTGTGTCTATTCTATAGATATTTTCATGGGCGATGCTCTTCTGAAATATCAGCAATCGTTCCTGCTTTGGCAGTCTCTTCGAGACTAACCCGTCAAGTTCAGTCATCATACCCCTTCGTGGTCACTTCTTTGGAGACCCAGAAATCACTTTCCAAAAGCCTCGTTCATCCAACGAACAGCGAGGCTTTGGAACTCTTGCCTAGGAGGTGTTCCCCGAGGCATACAACCTCCAGAAATTTAAGAAGAACACCAACTCCTACCTTCTTTCCCTTGGTTCCCACGATGTTCTCTGAACATTACAGGATATCCCTTTTCGTGGGAACCAGAACATAAAAAAATAAAAAGACGAGAATAGAAGTTTTGTATTACAATACTTTCACTCTCGAAATCTTTTTGAAAAATTGGAATCGGACCACCTATGACGCATCCAGGTCTGCATCAATAAAATGCATTGAAAAACTCAGATTACAATGATGCCGAAACTGATGATCCGACAGCGCCTGAGTTCTCCAGACTTAAAGAACATATTGATCACTACTATGTCATGTAAAGTTTGCAATACAACTTGGAAAAAAGTAGCGGACTTATGATTTTTTTTTTAAATATGATTTTTTCCGGTTTTTCTAGTTTTTTTCCGTTACTAATGATCCGATCAAGTTGTGCTAGGGCTCAATTCATTTCTTGAGAGTATCGAGATTGCGTTATTAGTTTTCAAGTTACGAGTCAAAAACATTAAAAAATATAAAAAAATGCTTTTAAATGTTTATAACAAATTGAGTAGGGAGTAGGAAACATAACAGGATATAGCTACGGATCGTCTCTCGTATGATGGTATAGTCGGTTTCCTGGTAGTATTTTTGTCACAGAATCAATAGAGCAGAAAATCTCTATTGATTGGCCTAGGGGCACGCGAAGCCATCAATCGCTTGAGAAGCTCCAACCAATGGCAGAGCGAGGAAATGTGTGGACATTCTCGATTATGGAATCAATTTTGACAAGTTTTTCACGCTGTTGATAATTATGCCTTACTTTTTTGTAAAATGATATCTTAAACCATTAGAGCTCCTATGTACCAAATTATTTCCGATTCACAGACGTCGATATAAGTAATAAGGTGACTATTACGTGTCTAGTAACACAAATCGAACATGACGCGAAATTCGAGGAGCAATTGCGTCTCTTGACCTACGATGCTGTCACATGCAGGTACGTGAACATCCATCGAGTGAATTGAATTCCACCTACGTCTGTGACGACTTGATTGGCGGCAACAGATTTAGACGGGGAACTTTAGTGTGTCTTCTCCACAATGTGAAAATTATTCATTTATTCAGAGTCGACCTATTATCTTCGTAGTTTCAAGTAGGAATTCGATATAATACCACGTATCCATGCCCGAAGTATCAATTCTGTCAATGATGAAGAATCCAGTTATAAATACAGATGAATTTCAAAATAACTTGAAATATATTCTGGATAATTCACCCTCCGAATATTCTGAAATTGAGACATCAATGAACCAACCTAGTCATGATAAATATGCACACTTATTTGATATTTGAATTACGCACTAATCATTCATCTTAATCTTTTCAACGTCAGCCTATTTCTGCTTCCATAGTTAAGCACCCACGCCAGTGAACACACTTTCCTCAACCGAACTTTTGCCGTATACTTTGATTTTTACAACAGAGGTGGGGATCTTTAACGAAATCAATTTCCATATACTTGGTATCGCCATCTCAACGTCCCCTTTGAAGGACCATCTATCACTATATCTCGTGCACATTGATATAGGGCATGTTGCTGGGGATATGTTAAAATACAATCAACGAGTAGTGGCCCCTGACCCTGCATGTACCGAAAAAGAAATGGAAATCGAGAGGGATTGTTGAGTCTTATTGCAAACTAGTTTGTGCAGTATTCTTACGTGTTGAAGTTCTGATTATTTCAAGTTGCGGGTTTAGGAAAATATGCAGATTGATTCCCAACATCATTCTTTGTTGAGATTATATAATTGAGATTGTAGTAATTATGGTAAGCACAGAGAAAAATAAGATGCTTGGAGCTCAACTACGAGAAAGTTCACAATGAACGGAATTTCAATACAGAAGAAGCTAGTTCAAAACAACTTCTACTTGACTGCTTTAACAGGTTAGTTACTAACATATAATCATTATCACTGAAAGGTTTGGAAGAACCTACATGATGAAACATAATTTTTCTTTTAGTTCAATAGCAAAAATTCCAATATACTAAAAATGAATTTTCGAATTATTCTATTTCTGAAGTGGAAACTTTAAAATTTTTTTATTTTTTATAGTGAAATTCATGACTCAAGATATTCAAGGGGTGAGTCAGAAAACTATCAAAAAGAACGTGAAATTGACACTGTCTCAAAATCCCGAATCCCATGTAACAAAAAGTTGAAGTTAGAGCTCGATCAAAGTTCATCACGTTGTTCAATCATACATTTCTACATCCAAGAGAAAATTGTACTAACAATTCGATGGTTAAATAGAAAATTGGTAAATATCGGGTAAGAGCACGCCTGGTCCCAGAAAATGACTGTTTCTCTTTTCTCACTTATTTTCGCAACCTGAACATGAATCCGGTGGTCTCATACCCAGTCTTTTTTTCCTGGAACACGTTATTTTCAAGCTCCATTTTCTCGCCCAAAAATCTATTGAAATTGCCCCTTCTCTTAACCACCATAAACTAAGAACACGAAGTTGCCCATTCTCGATAAAATGTGGCACAAAATCGAAAATCTATCGAAATAATCCTCCTTCTTCAACACATACATCATAACCTTTTCTCGCATCATCAACAATCAGACAACCTAACCTCAATCTGAGTCAGATGTTGAGGGTTGAATGTTGGCAAAAAGTCCTACTTTTAATGTATGTTCAATTTCAATTGTTTTCTAACCGCCAACTCAGTTGAAAAGCAACCCTTGGAAGTCATAGACCTGTGTGAGTTAAGGAGACGGGGACCTACTTTTACAAGTGTCATCCGAAGCTTTACTCGGCTGGTATCCGAAGGATTGATATCTAGGTACCAATAATTATCTGTTGGTCACCTATCTCACCCGCTCAGTGAAACTACAGAAATACATTTTTTTCAGTGACCGGGCCGGGAATCGAACTCGGGACATCTGGACATCAGCCAACGCCTCTACGCTCAAGGCCAACAGCCCAGTTGATGTTGATGAAGGAAATTTTTGTGCCAAATTGTGCAAATAGAGAGATTCAGTTTGTAGTTCGCCGTTTGAAAGTAGGAGCCGTTTTATAGATTATCATGACGACATGAACTTCGACAACTATAAAAAGTTGCTAACTGAGAAACTCTTAGTAAATTCACCACCACGTAGCATTATTGTGTTAGACAACGCTTCATATCATATCAAACAGGAGGGCAAAAATCCGACCTCAGCTATCAAGGAAGCCCTGATGGAACAATGGCTTCAAAAAAGGAAAAAATATGAGATTATTGAGTTGTTAAATATGCCATTGATTCAGTTATTAGGAACAATGGACATGATGTACTGAGGCTACCATCTAACCATCCGAATTCAAATCCAACTGAATGGGCGGAGACACGAAATTTTCAAAATATTTTCGATGGATTCTACAGATTGTGGAAAGTCTGATGGTAATTTTATTTTTTTTTTATTTTCTAAACTTGAAAAATATTTAATGTCGGCGAATTCAAATGGCGTTTTTTAGCCATTGCAAATGTTGTGACGTAATCACCCGATCAACCATCCATGGTTGACAGCTTCAATCAATTTTGCACGTTGCCATATTCTCAAATCTTATGCCGCGCCTCCCTAACAAGAATATATGATTGGCTTTGTCTTTATCAGAAATCGTTTTGATGGACCACAATGATTCATAATATCAAAAATAACAAGGTTTATGTGGACTGTAAAATCGACAATATATTGTTAAATGACAAATCGAATGTTTTTACACCCTTCAAATCTTCGCTTGACATTCCGAATGTTTTATTTATAGCTTGAGGAACTTGAAAACATTGCCTTTCAACGTCACAATCAACCCGATTACGCCTATTGGTTCGGTCGTTTACGTCACAAAGAGCGCTTATATTAATAGCTTGAAAATTTGCCGATTTTAAAAACGTATGGGCACTGATGTGATTGAAATTTCACCCAAAAAATGTTTTCTGGGTACATTTATATATGCGTTTTGTATTTTGAAGCATATTCAAAGCAATATTAATTTCTCGTGTCATCACCTATAGTTTGGGTAGCACTTGGAAATCATTTGGGGTCAAATAATGCGCTAGGAGAACTAGAAGGTGGAATGACTTGACCAGCAACAAAAAGGCACTGAATAAAGCCGGGAGAGACTCTTAGAGAAAGTACTGTGAGGAGATAGAAAATGCGCCAGACTCCAAAAAATCCTTTCCAAGGACAAACATCAAGCAATTACTCCCTTGGAAATGAACAAGGAGAGGAGAGAAACTCTTTAGGATTCAGTTTCCTGGGGCTCCAACCTGCTGATGAGAATGGACCACAGGCTCTGAAAAAGGGTTTCAGGAAAAGCGGAAGAGGTGGGCAGTGGGCAATAAGCTCATTCAAACCAGTCAAATAACTGGGACCGGATAGGATTCACTCAGTACATACCAAAGCTATGGAGAAACATTAGGGTCATTTTCGTACCAAAACCTAGGGAAACTGGACTCGGAGACGTAAAATAGAGTGGCTGGGACCCATGAAACTTCGAAAATGAACCATACAGAGCAAGGGAGCAACTTTTGACAGAAGTAACCAGAAAAGCGGAGGCGACATTGATTGTGGCAAGAAGCTCATTTGGAAATGAATGTCGGTTGAAACCACACATGGTACACTGGCTGTACAACATGGTGGGTAAACCGGCCATAACGTTTGCTTTCCTGGTGTGGTGGCCAACAATACAGCAAAGAAGTGCCAAAACTAAACTGGGCAAGGTGCAGAAACTTGCCTGTGTAGGCATTACAGGGGCAATGAAATCAACACCACTCAGCCATGGAGAAACTGCTGGGAACAGGAAGAGGCAAGCTATTGCCTCCAGACTGAGGAACACACTGGACAACAAAAACGCTGGGACAGGACACATGAGTATCGTGAGCATCATACCCACAAACGGCTGCTAAACATGAGATCAGACCACATCGCGAAACGATTCTCATTCGACAAGTCATACAGGGTATCTATACCAGACTATATGGAATCACACAGATCTGAACACCATTCAACAGGGCAACATCTGGTATACAGACGGGTCTAAGATTGAGAATGGTGCGGGGGCAGGAGTATTTTCTAGAAACTCAAGAAGCAGCTCAGTTACTCACTGGATAATCACACCTCTGTGTTTCAAGCAGAGGCCTACGTTCGAAAAGCAGCTACTGTAAGATCATATTATCAAATATATCAAATCATCCTTGGAACATTTGAATGAATGTATAGAGCAAATCTAATATATTTTCGCTTCGAAATAAAATTATTCACCGAAGAACTGATAAACATGATATACTTTGGGTGACTCTGACAGAAATTTATATAAGCCAGTATGCAGTTCGATATCCTGATTCAAGGCATATACTTCGTAAACAGAATTTGATAAAAAATCATCTATACCGAATTGAAAAACATATATGATACCAGAGTTCGAAATTGCGAAAATATATCGAATTCATTCGCGAGGACCGAATTCTCTGAAATTCATTTTGTTTATTGACGAGTCCACATTCGAAAGTAATGGGATGGTAAATAGACACAATTGCCACCACTCCACAAATAATCTTTCCAGAAGTTGATAACCAGAAGAGATGGTTGATAAATTTCGGAGCATGATTGGAGTTCAGGTTATAGGACCATATTTCTTTGATGGGCCACTGAATGGAGAAATTACAGAGATTTTCTCCGAGATGTTTACAAATTTTTGGGGATGTACCGATTGACACAGGTTTTATAACCTTCACTATCAAAATCACGTGAGAAGATTTTCAAACACATGGCGCAGAAATAAATGGATAGCGAGAAACAGACCCAATCAGTGGCCAGCAAAGTCCCCAGTCCACATGCCCCTAGATTTTCTCTCTGGAGATGGTTGAAGGAGACGTATACCGCAGAAAACAACGACATCAGTAGACATGAAGAATATAATTGAAGAAATTTTTCGCTCTATTACAAGTTCAACTCCATCGATGTCCGAAGAGCAATTGTAGATAAACTCAATTTGTACATAGCTCAAAATGGGAGATTGTTCAAACATCTGCTGTGAATTCGCGTTTTTTTAATTGTTTGAGTTCATTCTGTTGCCCCTTCTGTCCAGCATTCGATAAAAAAAATTGTTATTGCTGTAATGAAGACTTTTTCATACTTTCCCTTAAGAATTAGATCCATTTGCGATGGAAATCAAGAAGGTAAACCCTACATTTTCGGCAAACTCATAGTATGGACTATTCTGGTATAGCCTCATTTATAGGCTGTTTCATTTGAAAAAACTGAGGAAAATGGGATCCCGAATTTTGGTTGCTCATGTATGGGAAAAGCGCTATTCGGCAAAATTATGAATAGGAAATGAAAATACACCATTTTCGAGAATATTGAGTGGAAAAATTTCCATAATTTTTTTTATGTATGATCACGCATAACTTTCAACTAAGGCGTCGGATTCCGATAATCATTTTCTCAGTGGATAGGGTGTACTTCGAAGGTGGTCCCATTTGAATTTAAAAGATGAAATCCACCCCTAAGGGTAGCAAAATAAAGGATATTGATCACTCACCCTCTGAATTCTGATCCGTTAACCGATTCTATCAGGCATAACTTTGTACTGGGCTCTTCGATTCGGATGATTCTTTTTTTAATAAATAGGGTATACCTTATATTTAGATTCCGAATGGAATTATATACATTAACGGGTGGAAAAATAGGGGATAATTGATTTTTCACTTATGAACATTGGCACACACATACGTAGTTGACAATGACAGATCGCTACTGACATTATTTCTGTACCACATCCGTAAAAACCATCATATTCTATTAGAGGATGGTATGATATACAGAGTAATGAAATAAACTAACCAGAACAGCGAAAATAATTTATATTACAACAAATAGTAAAAGTAGATAATCATATTATTTAACTGGTAATAGTTGAAGTAAGGTGGGTAAGTAAGTATTTTGGAAGTAATTAAAAAACAAGTGGGTAGTAATCAGTATATTTCAGCTATAAAAAATTGAAAAATAAAAACTTTTCAACAGAAAATTAAACTGATGAAATACGGAACTGAAACGTAAAGAATAAAATAAACCTTCCTAGTCTCAGTAACTAAGCTCCTAAACTAATGTAAGTAACTAATTTTGAGTCGGCGCCAAACAAACAATCAACGAACATCATTAAATTACTTCAAAAAAATTATCAGAATGTCACCGCGCAACTCGATGCCATCATTTTACGCCTTACCTAATTCATTCGCTTGTTTGTTTGGCGCCGACTCAAAATAAGTTACTTACATTAGTTTATGTTACAAAAATTCCACCATATCTCTCGAATCGCCTGGTACAAATCCATACAACCCTATATTTCGAGAAACACTTCTCAGAAGGAATTCAATTGAATGAAAATGTATAGGATATTTCATTCAAAAAAAACATAACTTTGATGAGTCACACAGTTATCATTTTTGGAACATAGCTTTCATTGCTCTATAACTTCTTTCAAGTCAGAATTCCGAAATACAAGTCGGAATTCGAAATCAAGTCGGAATTTTGACTTATAAGTCGGAATTCCGAGATACAAGTCGAAATTCCGACTTATAAGTTGGAATTCCGAGGAACAACTCGGAATTTCGACTAACAAGGCGGGATTCCGAGATACAAATCAAAATTCCGAAATACAAGTCGGAATTCCAACTCACAAGTCGGAATTCCGAAAAACAACTCGGAATTTCGACATGCAAGTCGGAATTCCGACATACAAGTCGAAATTGTAAAATAAAAAAAAGTGTGGCACTTCTACGCCCTCAAAATAAACATCTATGAATTATGCACAGAGAATGGTTGCACATCCAATTCGTTTTCTGCGAAAAAGATGTAGTAGATCTAGGAGTTCCTGTATCATTTTCAGTTGTGATGACACTGATGGAAAATTTGATGGACTCGAACAGGATACTCTATACAGTATTCATTTGGCCCATCAGCTGCTAGATCTGTACTCTGAGATCAAACAGAAAATTGAATCCCCAAGATGTCGTCAAAGCCAAACTGAAAAAAAATTAAATAATTTTACGGGAAATTAACTGTGGAGTAGTTATGTTGTGGAGAGACCAAAGAGAAGTCTTGATACTCAATACAGTTATGAATGTGAAGGTTGCGAATATTTTTTTCTGTTGATTTTTTTTATGAATTCACAATTCATAGAAATCTGATGGTAATTACATTCACATTGCTGATTATCTGTTTATCTTTTATAATATATTGTTCAGTACAAATGCTAGAAAATAACGTTTTGTTTTCATTATTGAATTTTTTGTGTTGATTGTTTTTTTTATGAAACATAAAGCCATAAAAATATGATGGTCCTTACCAGCACATTGCTGATTATTTTTATCATTCATATAACATTATTCAGTACGAATGCTAGAAAATAACTTTGTTTTCATAATTCAATTTTTTCTCTTGATTGTTTTTTTATGAAACACAGAACTATAAAAATATGATGGTTATTACCAGAACATTGCTGATTATGTTTATATCATTTATATTATATTATTCAGTGCGAATGCTAGAAAATTGCGTTTGTTTTCATCATTTTGATATTAGAATGAAGTTGCCATCATCTGAAAGTGCGTACTGATTTCAATGAATCTCGTGAATCAGTTTAAAAAAAAAGTAAGCTAATTTAGTTAATCTGTCTCTGGGGCCATACAGCGCGGAAAACGTGAATTGAGTCCCATTTCCATATTCCTACGTAAATTAAGTCCCACTGATAAAATCATGCTACGTAAATTGGCTCCCGAATTTCAATATAAGCTACGTGACTTGAGTCCCAGAATATTCTTAGAAATGTGTCAAGATCAGCGCGATTACAATATTAACCTTCTATATAAAAAAAAATTCACATTTATTCTTGCATTTTGTTAACTTTATTGCGGCCAAGTGTTTAGACGATATTTTTTGGGATACACTATACTATATAATAAAACATATCTGAGGTTGAGAAACTGTAATTCAATATAATAAGAATATACATCATATTCACATGAGAATATACGTTAAAGCTCATTTGAAGGTTATGATGGGAAAAAATGTAAACGACATTTTTTTACAAATTCAAATATGGAAACGCCTTCATTACACAAATTGTTTTTGTAGGGTGAAGAAAGAATGCAAGAGACACATACGAGTCGTTATTTGAGGCATGAAAGGTGAACAATTAATAAAAATATTTAGGACAACTCTTAAACGTACCATCTACATAAACGTCACGAGAACGACATAGCACATAGAAGTGATTTTTCGTAGAAAATATCTTGCATTGAGAATCATTGACGTTCACACAGTATTCGTTGGCGTTCGTTTTGACTTCCATATCTGCCAATATACTGAGAGTCTATTGAATGTATTTCAATTGCGGTTGTTTTGATTGTCGTGAGTTTTGCATGTTTCTTTTAATCAATGATAAAGAGTAGTGTATAAATTTAGCAGGTCTTGCACAAATATCATCAGCGACTTTTCACTTCGGAGAATTGCTTAACCTTTGCCTTTGTAACTTATCTTTCTCTCGTTCATGAAAGTGAGGTGATGGGCCTTCCAAAACATCTTGATTTCTCTTAGTTAGTTTTAGGGAAGATTTGCACGTACTTTTAGAATATATCCAACATTCACTATTATTGGCTCATGTTTTATGGAAACGAAATTCAAAGCCGTGTATTACTCGAAGGCTTCTGCCTCTTCCAGTCTTTACAACTTCCATATGAAACTCACAGATGCACAGATAACAGAAAAAATACCAAGTATCACTAAATAAGAAGAGTAATAACCTGCATAGTTTTGTACGAAAGAAAGAGGGTACAATAAACAATCATTATTGGTTATTGCGTACAGAAGGTGAGAAGGTACCACATGCAAATTATCTGATTTCATTACCTGGTACCGAGACTCCATTTACGTGGACCTTAAAAGCACCCGGTACTGAACTCACCTACATAGAAAGGCAATTAATAGATGCCGGACTCAATTTACGTCGATTCATGCAGCGTGAGTTAGATAAAACTCACATAGCGTTCAACGTGTTAACTAGGTATACAATGATTGTCATAATTCACTTCAATGCGTAATCAATCACAAGTCGTCACTGAAACTACCATCATTGCTGCTATCTTCACCTACGTGACCATGTTGTTACTAAGTTACGGGCCCACGAAGTTACAAAATGATACATGTCGTTCTTTGATAACTTTCCAAGTAAATATTGAAACTCAATCAAATTTTGGTGATTGACAGAACAAATGAATTCCATCGATGAGGTTTCATGCATGAGTCAGGAACGGACTACCAAGTCAGGAACGGACTGCCCCCAATGGTCCTCATCCCAAAACTTGGAAATGACTGAGATTTTTCAACATTTTTCAACAACTAAAGAAGTTAATGGTGTTGTAATTGTATTTTTCCCAATAATGTCACCATTCCCGTTTTGCCAAAAAATTATGTATAATATCGAAAAAATTCAATGTGTATTTTGTTGTTTCGAAACAACAAAATACACAACACAAACCGAGAACTAATTATGAGAATTTGAAGTTCCACTCTCACCGAAATACAGATATGATATCTAAACATAAAGCAATAACCAGAAACTGGTATAATAACCCTGATGTTATGCCAAGCAATGTCGTTAAACAAAATATTACCTACTTATAATAATAAAGAAAAAGCCAATACTGATGAAGCCTCTGGCCAGAGGCGAAACGTCTATCTAAAAACTCTCGTTTCTCTTATTGAATCTACATCCCAAGAACCTCCAAAAAAAATATATATATATATATATATATATATATATATATATATATATATATTTATATATATATATATATATAAAAAGGCTATTATCTAACCTCCTGCACAACCGATAGCAGTTGATACTCCATAGAAAATAAACAGATTTTCCTCCTTACATTTTTTAAATTCTACTACAACTTCTCTGTTCGGTTCCCAAAATTTAGGCGACTTTGACAAATAATTTTTTTGCGATTTTTTAACCACTGTTATTCGATATAAAATGGCTTTATACACTTATTCAAAGGTGTACGAGAAGATAGATCACACCTTGTATATATAATAAAGTTTTGAACTGATGGTAGTTTTCGGTTTTGAAAACCAAAATTTCTATGAAAAATGTTTGTCACTTGTTGAGTGCCTATCTTCCATAACCTCTTTTTCCAGAGAATTTCTCCGTCTGATAGTAACATTGCTTTATTGATTCCGTTCTCCTTGATTTGACCATTCTGAATCCGACAGGCAACGGCGTGCAAAATATCTCAGCATGCCATGGTAAATACTTTCTTTGTTCTTTTCGATTACCACTCAAGAGCAGCTTTCGAGCTACGAAGAACGTGGAAAAAAGCAGACAGGCAAAAACTCGAATGCCGACGAGCATTATCGCGACTCAGGCAATTGATGAGAAATTGGTGAGAGAGAGTGTGAGGTCGAAAAAAGGTCAGGGGGTGTGATGAATCGTTTGAAGTCTTCTGAGGATTGCCAGAGTAAGTTAATTACAATGAACGGGAATGGTATTTTCTGCATCTTTAATGAGCATAAGACAACTGCGTTTTATTCATCGCAGTTTTGTTAACAATTGGAGTGACAAGTGTCCACATATATATATATATATATATATATATATATATATATATATATATATATATATATATATATATATATATATATATATTGTTATGAAATAACAATTGTTGTTAATTTTACCCCGCGTTGGGCGACAATTGTAATGAGGGTTGATTAATGATTTATAATTTTTGTATGTTTTTAAGAATTTATATCATAGATTATAATTCTGAAACCCTATCATAACAAATAGAAAACTCCGGCTATGTTATGTTACCTTTGTGTCTTTTTTAACCTCTTTTACCTTATCCCAGCTCAGTCAGGTACGCCTATGAACATGTATGACTCCTTCAGTAGCTGGTTCCTGTAATCGGTGTTGACGGCTATGGCACTATCGATTCGATCATAAAAGATGTTCATTGGAGAACAGTAGAGTTAGAAATTGAAAAATAAACACAGGTATGCAGAGAATAATCAAAGTAGTTGACTTTATTCAGATGAAAACTTAAATATACCCTACTCTGCGATAGCTACCTTATACTAGCAAAACAATGACAAAAAAAATAGTGCAGTTTGATGTTTGTGATAATGAAAATTTGAACGTATTATCAGTCTTTTGGGTGTGGAATTTCATGGTTGTTCAGCCCAAGACAAATAATCAATGGTTTAGAACACTTAAAGTTATTGGTTTCATGTGAAAGGTTGCACTTAGGTGAGTTCAGTTATTGAATACCTTGTAGCTGCGTTTCAGTTGACCTTTCCAATCCTGTGTACGTATTTCTGGGATGTCAATGACAGCTCACCTGCACTCCTTCCAAGGATTCATTTTCTGGACCAGGTAGGTGGAATTTTTATTTTCTATGTGCTATCTCCGATCAGCCTTCCAAGAAATCTTCCCCGTTCGGCAATTTTATATCAGATTTTCTTATATTATGGGTGAAAGCTTCTTTTAGAATTCAGTACGTGGCTTAACTTTCTCGAACATTTTTTCAATCCTTTCTGAACTTGTTATCGCGTTCCATAGCAACACTCACCAATTTTTATTTTTTTACTGATTTCCGGGTTTGTATCACTTCCTACCGAATTATTTGCCGTTCTAATTGATGTAAATGATTTTATGAATGATATCTAATTCTTACTGTTACATACTATGTACAGATTCACATAAAATTATGTTTTTTCAATTTCTGCCCTTACCTTTTATTCTATATCAATACTTTTCCCACACAAACTCTTTCGAATCCCATTGGTGGGTTTTCTGTTCATGTGAATTGTCATACAGGATGTTCAAAACTTATCTATACTTTGATCTTGCTTTGATTCAATATTTTCCATGAATTTCAATTTTGATATGGTTTAATCGTGGATTTTTGTTAGATGTATTGTTGGATATATAGTTTTGATACCAGAACTACTTCAGGAATGTTCTATTTACAGACATGTATCGACTAGAGCGTAGTATAAGGTTTTATAGTAGTGAAAAAAGGTAAAGAAAATTGTCCAACAACATAGCAATAACGATACTAATGAAATAACTAATAATAATAATGATAATTATGGGTTCAATTATTTAATAACATTTCATAACATAACAATATATACATATATATATATATATATATATATATATATATATATATATATATATATATATATATATATATATATATATATATATATATATATATATATATATATATATATATATATATATATATATATATATATATTTTTTTTTCTTTAGTTTCTTGACCACATATATATTTTCTTCAATTTCTTGGAATAAAGGTCTGATTCAGTCTATTCATATAATTTCTCTTAACTACGTTCCGCCATGGTATTTGTCATCTTCAGGTCAAACTAAAATTAAAGATATGGAGTTTGAGACATATTAACACAATATTGAAATTTATGCACTAAATCAATTCTTTAACAACATATGGTTCGAAATATAACACGTTATTTAACTCAATATAAAAATATCTGTAACATTTATGAGTATTCACCTACAAATTATATTATTTGAATTGTGCGTTGGCATCGTATGGGCGTTATTGTGGATGTCTGACTTCGACGAAGTTAACAGGAATGGTTTGTTTATCTTGCATGCATTTTTACCCTCTTCATGAGTAGGTACACTGTTTATATTGAGTTCTAGTATATGGGCCGGACTGTATTTTTTTTTGGTAGCATGTAAAGATTAGTTCTCATTATCATTACTAAAACAAAGTTAAAAAGGTTGTTATAAATCTGGCTTAAGTTTTTGATATCATTTCTATTGTTAATGCTATTGGGGTCTTTTTTAATATGTATCATTTCAAGGAATGTTCTTACTCTTGGATTCCTTTCTTTGGTCAAAATTTCAACGTTGTTAGTGTCAAACTTATGTTGATTTTCTTTTTCGTGTTTGGATAAGGCTGTAATGTCGGTTTTTGAGTATTTGTGGGCTTGTACTCGTTTCTGCAAATATTGTTTTGTTTGACCTATATAGGTACTTTGACAGTCTTCACACGGTATTCTATATACTGTATGGTTTGTTTGTTTTTTTTTTTTAATTTTTTTAGTTTATTATGTTTGGTGAAGGTATGTATGTTGTTGTTTTTACTTCATATCATTCGCATTTATCATTCGCATGTATTCGTTTTTTTATTGTTTTTTCCGCAAAGTGGATGGGGTAATTATTTTCTTTCAATATATTCTTGATTATTTCTATATTATTTTTCCTGAATTTTGGGTGAGCAAGCTTTATAGCTCTGTCAGTTAATTTTGAATAAAATTTTTTTTGTAACATCAAATCACTAACATTCAAACCAATATTCTTCAAACGATATGTAGACGATTGTTTAACTTGTGTTCCTTCTGACAAAGTTGATGAAATTCTAGAAAAATTTAATAAATATCACCCCAGATTGAAATTTACAATAGAAAAAGAAATAGAAAAACAAATAAACTTTTTCGAAACAACAATAATACACGACAATACTGGAAAAATTTTCACAAACTGGTTTATTAAACCCAATGCATCAAATCGTTATACAAATTATTTGTCAAGCGACCCCTAGTTAAAAAAAAATGTTATTAAAATTTAACTGACAGAGCTATAAAGCTTGCTCACCCAAAATTCAGGAAAAATAATATAGGAATAATCAAGAATATATTGAATGAAAATAATTACCCCAGCCACTTTGCGGAAAAAACAATAAAAAAACGAATACATGCGATCTACAATAAAAATGATAATGAAGTAAAAAAACAACAACATACATACCTTTACCATATTTCAAAATTGAAACCAGAAATACCAAAAAACAAACAAACTCATACAGTATATAATATACTGTGTAAAGACTGCAAAACCTATATAGGTCAAACAAAACAATATTTGCAGAAACGAGTACAAGCCCACAAATTCCCAAGAACCGACATTACAGCCTTATCCAAACACGAAAAAGAAAATCAACATAAGTTTGACACTAACAACGTTGAAATTTTGACCAAAAAAAGGAATCCAAGAGTAAGATCATTCCTTGAAATTATACATTTTTAAAAAGACCCCAATAAATTAACAATAGAAATGATATCAAAAACTCAAGCCAATTATAACAACCTTTTTTAATTTTTAAAAAAAAAATTTACATGCTGCCAAAAAAATCAGTCCGGCTCATATATTAGAACTCAATATGAACAATCCCATGTACCTACTAATGAAGAGGGTAAAAATGCATGAAAAATAAACAAACCATTCCCGATAACTTCGACGCAGGTCACACTCCCACAATAACGTTCGTACGATGCGAACGCAAAACTCAAATAAAATAATTTGTAAGTGAACACTCATAAATGTTACAAATATTTTCATATTGAGTTAAATAACATGTTATATTTCGAACCATATGTTTTTCAAGAATCATTTTAGTGCATACATTTCAATATTGTGTTGAGTTAAATATGTCTCAAACTCCATATTTTTTATTTTAGTGTTTTAACCTGATGATGACAAATACCATGTCGAAACGTCGTTAAAAAAATTATATGAATTGACTGAATCAGACCTTTATTCCGAGAATTTGAAGAAAATATATATGTGGTCAAGAAATTAAAGAAAAAAAAAATATATATATATATATATAACACTCCCCAATTATTAAAAATATTAATATTAATATATATATAATATATAAATTATATATATATATATATATATATGGGTGTTACCAAATAAGTGCAAAAGATTTCGGGTGGTGATTCCTTGACGAAAATTGAAGGAGGTCTTTCATGTAAACAAAAGCCTTTCTTTGAAAAGTTACACGCTTCCAAAAATGAAAAAAAAGTTTTTTTTTTTCTTGAAATTGCTGGAGAGTTGAAGAAATGTCTTCTTGTGGGTATGTTCTACCAATGAAAAGGCTACCTATGAATATTTTTTAAATTTTGTTGTAATCTTTCAAAGGGGTGAAACATGCAACCCCTATTCCATTTTTTACCAGTACTTTTTAACGAAAGAAAATATCCCAATTTGAAAATATGTGTTGAAAAAACAATTCATTGCAAAACTTTTTCAATTCGTGTGTTGTGTCCGTAAAAGCAATAGTTTCCTAATAAAAAAATTAAATACAACATTGTGCATAAGCGGATCTTCTGTTAATGGAATCGAAAAAATCTAGTAGGTGACTGTCACGTTTTATTTGCACAACTTGTGACTTCAATCGTAGTATTTTGAAATTAATACGCTTGTTTTAACTTTTAATGTAGGCATGTACCGGTACCATGTTTTGTTTCAATAGAATATCAAATCAAAAATACAAACAAAACAAACTTATGTGTATTACAACACAGAAAAATGCAACAAGATCAAACGGAACGAAGTAACAAAAACTGCTCGAATTGACCACCTCAAACCATAAGAGAGAAATCAAGTCTTTGTCTCATAGTCTGGCGCAAACGTTGAAATATTTCTGGTATGTTTTGGATTGTCTCGCAGGCTGGAAAGATGCGATTCCTCAAATCATTCACACATTCAATAGGGGCCGTATAAACCAGGACTTCAGGTGACCGACCCCAGATGCAAAAGCCCAAAGGGTTTGAGTCTGGAGATCTGCTCTGCCTATCCAACGATTTGCATACACGTCGTCCAAGTACTGACGAGCAGTTATGCTGAAATGGACATGCGCACCATCGTGCATAAACCCGTTTCGTGGTTTAATAGCTAGTGGAACATTTTCAAGTGAAATGCAAAGCTGCTCCTGGAGAAAATTTGCACCAGTTAGGCTTAACGGTAGAAAATACGGACCAATAATATTATCGCCAATAATTCCGACCCACACGTTAAGTGAAAATTCATATTGATACCGACCTTCTTGAATCGCATGTGGGTTATCCTCGGCTCATAGATTATTGTTATAGAAATTTGTAATCCCTTGTCTTGAAAAGTTGGATTCGTCAGTCAATATTACGTTTTCTGAAAATTGAGCACTTTGGGTAATCATTTGAAAACTCCATTGACAAAAGTCTACTCGATGGGAAAAATCTCGCGGCAAAAGTGCATGGACTAGTTGAATATGGTAAGGATACAATTGGTGATCCTTCGAAATTTTCCAGATTAGTATATTGCTTACATTGAGTGTGTAAGCAATTTGTCTAGAACTCAATTCCGGACGATCTTCAATCATATTGAGAACCTCTTTTTTCAGTGCCACCGTTCTTATTACTCGTGGACGACCACAATTAGTTGTTCGTTTTTGAAAAGTCCCTCTTTCACAGAGACGTTGGTGAAGATGTGCAAAAATTGTGTGTTGAGGATACATATCTGCATAGAGCCGTCTAGCTTCCGAAGATTTTCCATTTTCACGACCATACATAGAATGCATATCGGCCATTTCAGCGTAAGTGTAATCATCCATATTGAAGATTCAAAATACACAATTGAACTCTCAACTACCACATGGAAATCAAAGCGACTTGAGAACCACCTACTAGATTTTTCCTATTTCAAAATACTACGATTGAAAGCACAAGTTCTGCAAACAAAACGTAACAAATTTGTTCGATTACAGAAGATCCGTTCATGCAAAATATTGTATTTTATTTTTTTATCAGGAAACTATCGCCTTCACGGAAACAACACAGGAGGTAAAAAAGTTTTGCAATGAATCGTTCTTTTGAAAAATGGTTCTGGTGAAAAATGGAATAGGGGTTGCATGTTTCACTCCTTTGGAAGATCACAACAAAATTAAAAGAATATTCATGAGTAGCCTTGCCATTGTTAGAACATGCCCACAAAATACCATTTCTCAACTCTTCGGGAATTTCAAGAAAAAAACTTTTTTTTATAAGCGGGTAACTTTTCAAGGAAAGGCCTAAATGCCTGTGTTTACATGGAAGACACTCTAATTTTCGACAAGGAATCACCCTCTAGGAACTTTCACACTCATTTGGTACCACCCTGTATATACAGTGCGTTCATAAAGTATGGAAACGCTCCATTATCTCACGATTTAATTATTTTCGGAGGAAAAGCTCGGACAGTTCAATTTTTTATCTGAGTTTTCTACTTTTTCTAACGAAGAAGTAATTTTTACCCCTACTACCTCACAAGATATGACATCATCGATAAATTTTTCGAGTGTATGTTTGTTTGCTTGTTTGTTTATAACCGACTCCTTTGGGCGCGATTTTGACCCACTTCCAGACGTCCGAATGATTTGAAATTTGGCCGTCCCGTGTACATAATTCCGGTGACAATGCATTGAAAAATTTTTGTGTGAAGAAAAAACAAAATGGCGGCTCCAATATGGCGTACGAGTTTTGTGATTATGGTCCGGTTTTTGGGGAGATTATGATTTTTCGTCAAAATTGAAAAATTAAGAGGCGGCTCCAAAATGGTGGAGAATTTTGTATTCGTGTTTGGAGATTATGAAATTCGAAATATCGGCTTTAAAATGGCGGCCGAGTTTTGTGATCATGGTCCGATTCGCTTCAAATTTGGTATCTGAGGGTTTTCGTGGTCGGAGATTATGATTCCTTTTGTTAAAATTGAAAAATTCATGATGGCGGCTCCAAAATGGTGGCCGAGTTTTGTGATTTGGGCCTGATTCTATTCAAAATTGGTGTGTGGGGGTTTTTGGGGTCGAATATTATGATTCTTTTGTAAAATTGGAAAATTCAAAATGGCGGCCGTGTTTTGTGATTATGGTCATCTGTGATTATGGTCTGATTCTATTCAAAATTGGTATGTAGGGGTTTTTGGGGTCGATAATTATGATTCTTTTGTGAAAATTGAAAAATTCAAGATGGCGGCTTTGGAATGGCGGCCGAGTTTTGTGATTATGGTCTGATTCTATTCAAAATTGGTATGTGGAGGTTTTTGGGGTCGGAGATTATGATCATCTGATTTGATAAGATCATTCCATTTTTCAATTTGCAAAAAATCAATAAAAATAAAAGTTAAAAAAAAAACTAGAAAAACACGCTTTTATAAATAAACCACACTGAAAAGTAGGAAATAAATAATAGTTTAAAAAAACTAAAAAACACGCTTTAATAGAAAACCAGACTGAAAAAATAAAAAAGAAAAAAATTTATTTTATTTCAAAAAAAGCGTGGGGTGCATGGTATCAATAATTATATAGTCATAACACACCGAGGCGATACCATGCACCCCACGCTTTTTTTTAAATAAAATATTTTTTTTTCTTATTTTCTTTTTTTTTCAGTCTGGTTTTCTATTAAAGCGTGTCTTTTAGTTTTTTTAAACTATTATTTATTATATCAAAAATTAGAAGCCTATATTCAACCATACCACATACGTCATTTGTAACATTTTAAGTTACAGTATACTGAGTATAGGGAAAACAGGTGCTTGTATGTCTTATTTATTTCATTATTTATTTTGCAACGGAAATATTAAAAGTAGTCAGACATAGTATAAATAAACAAATAACACATTCACAACAAATGCTCGAATTAAGTTTCTTGGGTTGAAGAATTGTTAACCAATATATGATGAATTCTTGGGTAACGTTTGACAACATCGACAATTGACAATTCGTTAAATTTTAGTTAAAATTCTCTCTTCAAGGTCTTTCAAATTGGTAGGTCAGTTTATGTATTCCACACTTTTCAAGTAACCTCAGACAAAAAATCCATGGGAGTTACATCTGGGGACCTAGCAGGTCATTCAACGTGACCACATCGTCCAATCCGGCTATTGGGGAAGGTTTCATTCAGAAAATCTCTGAACACTAGAGCATAATGTGGACCAAATAGTAGAATCTATTGGACCAGGATGATTAATGTCTGGAAATTCTGCATTTAAATATGGAACTGGATCATTTCCAAATACTTTCCACTTCTCACAGTACCGTTAAAAAAATGTGGAGGATATTGGGTATGAACTCCCTTCGTACAATTGAGATTTTCTTTGGCCAGTAACGACAAATTTGCGTATTCACGGTACAGTTCATACAATAAGTTGATTCGTTGGAAAAAAAGACTTAAAATTCAAAACCATTATTGTGATTACACACTTCTTGAATATTTTTACAAAACTTCATGCGTCTATTGAAGTCGTCTTCATCAAGTTCATGTATAAGTTCAACTTTATATGGATATAATTTGACTTTTCGTAAAATTTTCTGCTCACCATCACGACACATCTCATTTTTGGCAGATAAAGTTGTAATTCAACGATGCGGATTTTTACAATTACAAGTAATACATTTAATTGAGTGTCATCGATAAAGGTAAGCTCATTCTCAACATTGCCGAATTCATTAAATTTGTGCAATATTTTGCTTAATGTCGATTCGCTCATTGGTTCTGGATCAGGATATTTTTTTCATCAAATATGTCGCATACTTCTCTTACGATCGCCGTAACCTAAGATCATCAAAACTTCTATTCGCTGTTTTTCTGACAGTACCTAGGTATATCGTAATTTCAAATGTTTTCTTCTAAGGTAATATTTTTCAGAAAGATATTGGAGACTTGTTAATCGATATGCTACACAATAAATCAATTTAATAATGACAAATGCAATGGTAACTAAGAACTTATTTTCTGGTTGCTAAGGGTTGCTTTTGATGTTTCCATATCCTACTTGAGGTTTGGAAATATACTCGAACTAACTACTAAGTGATTCTCAGGTATTTATTGCAAAATAAATGACGAAATAAATATTAAGAAATATAAGCAACTGCTTCCTTCATACATATGACGTATGTGGTATGGTTGAACTCATAAAAATATGAGCTTTTAATTTCTGATATAAAACTATACTCTTTCCATTTGAAAAAATTATCGAAGAAGTCATATCTTGTCAGGCAGTGGGGGTAAATATTATTTTTTTGTTAAAAAAAGTGGAAAACTTAAATAAAAAATCGACTTGTACGAGCTTTAACTCTGAAAATGATCAACTCGTGAGATAATCGAGCGTTTCCACACTTTATGAACGCACTGTATAAGTATTAGGCAGGTTTTGCAGTCGTATTTTAAGGAAACTCCTTTTTCCGTTCAAGCTTTCGAAACTTTATATTTGTTTCTTCTTCAGGAACTCTTAACAGTATATGATAATGAACTACTTACGGAAAGTAAGGTTATTTGAGAAGCTTAATACAACATAAAATAAAAATATTGGTAATTTTGGACAATTTCAACTAGAATGACATGAATTTGTGAAATGATTGTTTGTCATCTTGATGTTCCAAGGGTGGGCTGGAACTTTTTTTGTTGAATGGATAATCATTTTACAAGGTGATAGGATCATTAGGTGGAGTGTGATGATTTATTTTATCAATGTGTAAAAGATATGTGTATTGATTTGTTTGAATATATGAACAGAATCTTAATAAAATTAGATGTGGAATCATCTGCGACTGGAAGACAAACTTTAGTCATTATCTTCCATCGTTCAAGATTACCTCTTGTGAGGTATTCATGTTGAAGAGGGAAACATTCTTAATTGAATATTGGATAGAAATAATTTTCTGTGAATTGGAAAATCCACAATAAAAATGAAGTTATTTTTTGTCTAACAGAAAACAACTACTTTCCCGGCTAAAGCCACGCTGGACATTGAACTTCATCTGATAGATATTCTGAAAGGACCCAACTAAAAAGAAAAAATCCGAAAGTGAAAATTTTCTTTTTATTCAGATAGTTATTTGATTTTATATTCCAGTCTTATTAAGAACTCATGTAGATGGATGAGGCAAAGAAGAATGTTTTCCAAAAGAGAGTACTCACCAGAAATCATTTGAAACATTGACGCAACAGAGGCATCGCATTCACTAGGTCTTCAATACATTTTTGTCGACGAAAATCTATTTCGCGCTTCCACGATCATCGGGAAGACCGGAAGAAATGGAAAACTCATTTTCTAGATGCAATCTCACTTTTCAAATATGGAAAAAAGTTAGAAATATTTAATTTGGAGAGACACGTTGAAATTAGTGTTTTTTTTTTGACAGCATATACAGTGTGATGATTTAAAACACAATAGGCTATATATCACAAAAAAAAAAAAAAAAAAATGCTCAGAATTGTTTGAAGATAGGAAGGAGGAACTGAAATGACATGAAAGAGAACTCAGCCCCATCAACGCCCTAGGTCCCACTTACCCCAACATAAAAGTTTACCTACTTGTGATACATCATTGAAAAGCCTATGAAAAATGCTATCCAATGGTATAAATAATAATGGTACAGTGTGTATCAATAATTACCAAATCAATATTCAACATTTTAAAACAAACATACCCCCTCTTGTGATACAATGGTGAAAAGCTCTAAAGGCCAATAAAACTTCATTTCAAATGATGAAATGACGGAGTGTCCGTAGGTACTTTTTGTTGTTAAATAAAAACTTTGATTTGCCTTTTATTCAAAACCAGTTATAAACTGTAACTGTTTTTTGTGTTCCGTCGCAGTCCATAATTTTTTCGTTCATTTGAGATATTTGAATGTCATTAGTGTATATCATTCGTATTCCATCTGTAGTTGTCACGATGGTTCACGTTATACCTGAACGTGGGAGATAATTTCCATATTTGGCTTCCGGAACCAGTGTTATTTACGAACAGCCCAAATATTTGATGAGAGGCATCCGGACAAAAATGTAAGTCACGTGTACATCCACGATTCAGTTGATAAGTTCAGAGAAACGGGATCAGTGCAAAATAAAAAAGGGAAGCCCCAAGATTACTGAATAAAGCAAGCCAAATTGAGGTCCTTGGACAATTTGCAATATATCCTACTGCATCAACACGTCAAGTATCTGCAATGACAGGACTATCACGTGAGTCGGTAAGGATTGTAAGGAAGGTGTTGAAATTTCATAAGTTTTACCCACAAAATGCAAATTCTTCAGGAATTAGGCGATGATGATCCAGATCCAAACAAAACTGTAGGTACTGGAGTGATGCACACTCGCATCGATTAAGAGAAAGTCACACTCAATATTCAGAAAAACTGAATATACCAGGCAATTCAAATGGCGGAATTTATGTGGATATGCTGGAAAACACCATCGAACCCTCAATTGTGCATAAATTAGAGAACCAAAGGGACGACCAAGGCAATCTAGCTCTAGACGAAAATCAGGAGCACCTCCTTACTATGCAAATGCAGTTAGGCACTGGTTGGATACTAATTATCCGAACAGCTGGATGGAGAGGTCCTGTTGTGTGGCCAACGAGGTCACCAGACTTAAAGCCACCTGATTTTTTTCTGTCAAGTTGTTCATAAAACTCAACCTGCATCACTCCTGTCGTGATATTACCAGAACAACATTTGCCAAAGTTCGTGCAGAATTTGAAAATAGGCTGTATTATCATTTACAAAACAACGGAAACCACTTTGAACATTTACTCCATTGAATTTTCTTTTACAGGTAAGGTTCCACAATTTTTGACCTCATCTACCCTGTACAATTATCATTTATACGATTGGATAGCATTTTTTATAGGCTTTTCAATGATTGATCATAAGTAGGGGTTTGCTATTTAATCTTTCTCAGTTGGGGGAGATGGAGCCTAGGGGGTTGATGGGGGGTGAGTTCTCTTTTATGTCAGTTCAGTTCTCCCCTCCTATCATACAATTTCGAGCATTTTTTTATATCACCTTTTGTTTGTAATATATAGCCTATTGTGAGTTTTTAAATTGTCACACTGTATATATATATATATATATATATATAAATATATATATATATTTTTAAATATATACCTGATATATATATATATATATATATAAATATATATATATATATATATATATATATATATATATATATATATATATATATATATATATATATATATATATATATATATATATATATATATATCTTTATATATATATATATATATCTTTATATATATAATTCTACTGTACGTGTGTGTCACCGAACTCCTCCTAAGCGGCTGGACCGATTTGAATGCTTTTTTTTGTATGCGTTTGGGTGGCGCCCTGGATAGTTTAGATTCACGAATCAGCCCGTCAGATGGTGCTGCAGTCGGTATCATAAACGGCTGGACCGATTTCAATGAATTTTTTTGTATGCGTTTGGGTGGCGCCCTGGATGGTTTAGATTCACAAATCATCCCCTTGAATGTTAAGGGTGGTCCACCCCTTATTTTTATTTTTAATTTTCCATATCTTCGGAATTATGTATTATATTATTGATTCAAAACCTCCCTAATAACCGACTCCATAGAGTTTGTTATGCGAAGACATGTCGCGCGCTTCTATTGGCTGATCTGCAAGATTCCTAAGTAAAAGAATGTTCAAATTATTTCTTATGCACAACGCGTATTGGGAACAACAAAACAGACGCTGGAAATTTCGAAATTACGTATCGCTGAACTGCTTGAAATGAATACAGCGGAAAATAGAGCCCTCCAATTCCATTCAACCGTCTAATATATCCTATGTTAAAGAGGCTGAAACCGCTTCAAGCTGTTGGACGCACCCAATCGTCAAAATTGTCATTACATATCGATTTTTTCACATTCCATGCGGTATGAGTGGTGTGTGTTCTTTAATAGTTTTCTTAATTGTGCTGATGTCATCTACTAGTTTTGACCTCATCTACCAGTTTGAAATAAAGAGGTCCATTCGTTTTCATCAGTAAAAAATTGACTCCATTGAATACACATCGCAGATAACCTGCACCGAAAGGTAATTAGTATTCTCAGAATATCTTCCTACATTTCTCAATCAGTTCAATATTCCATGAATTCAAATGTTCATTGCATGCGGAAATTACCAATGTTTCTCGGGGCTCCAAACTGGCCAGCTGAGGTTTGGCCGACAGAGTTTTCCATGATTTGGTTGAATTTTACCAAAAAACCGGTCATTTTTCGAAAAAAATAATCATCTACAATACTTGTAATAAGATGCCATCATATACCTGCTATTCACGGAAGTACAACAAGTTACTTTACACCCTGTATATTGATATGTTATCCAGTCTCTGGGAAATAACCGTCGTCGAATGGTATGTATTGAAATATTAAAAAAAAAAATATGAAACTCCAAATACTCAATTCCAAACATAGACTATGGAGGCAACTCAACTAGATTCATTGTTAAAATGATCATAGTTTTTATCATTAAAGAAATCACCGATCACAAATGGATTGGACAAGTCTGGCAGAATTATTGTTTGGAACAAATGTACCAATAGGTGAATAAACACGAAACAATTTGAATGCCGAATGGATTTTATGTATTATGGCAAAATATTCTTTTATGTATATTGCAGCTGTCAATACGCTTGTTGAGTTGCTGCGAGGAAAACATTGTTTGAGCGTTTTTGAAAACTGGCAGACTATAATGAGCAGCAGAACTTTTCACGTTCCCTTATTCGGCTAACTTTAATCGAACGTAGAAACATGGAAATTTCGATAATCCCAACCAATCAGATCAGATCAGACGACAACACTCATTTAAATATTGTTTACCAGTTCTTCGAGGATCTGAAGCTCAGTTATGTGAAAGTGCATTCATTCTCTTTAACTTTTGGCATTATACAAAGAAGAGTGGAGATACTTAGTCAGCGATTACTGTCCTTCGGCATATTATCTGTTCATGACAAATGAGGTGGCAAACGCCCTGCCAGAAACAAAATACTTCGGAAACAAATAATTGTTGATTTCATTGATTCAATACCTAGCAGAGAGAGTCATTATGGTCGAGAACAGATTCCAAACCGTAGATATCTTTCTAAATATTTGAATGTACGCAAACTATAGGTATGCTGCCTTCCTTGAAAAACATCAGCTTGATACAACAAATTCCCCAGTATCTAGGCAGAGGTTTAATGATTTTTTCACGAAGGATCCAGTTTATCCTTCGGATACCTGCCCTATTTGCTGCAAGTACAAAATATCTATAGCTGGTAGCAAGACTCCGGTTGAAAAGGATGAATTCCAACTCAAGCGCGATTTGCATCAACGTAAAGCAGAGAGCGGTCAAAAAATTATGTCCCAAAACATATTAGATTGCGAGAGTCCTCAGACTGATGTATGCGTGCTGTCTAACGTTTTACAAAAGCAGATGTATATTCCTGCACTGACTCATACTCAGATGTACTATAGCAGGCAGTTTACTTGTCATAATCTGGGAATTCATTTAGAAAATGAAGGAAAAGTTTTTATGTACCTGTGCGATGTAATAGCTGGAGAAAGGAGAAAGTAACAAAATCGGCACCTTGTTTGAATGAATATGTTACGGAACAGCTGAAAGCTACAAAGTGAAAATTGGTTCGGTGGTCTGATAACTGCGGAGGGTGTAGAACAAGAATCAGGGAATTTTGGCTGTTTATATTACTCTGGTAGCCGAAGGGTATTTTGATGGAATAGTGCACAAGTTTCCACAATGTGGCCACATATTCTTGTCATGTGATTGGGACTTTGGCTGCACAGAGAAAGCGTATAATGGCTAGTGCGCGATTGAAAAATACGTTCGTAAATAAATGCAATACTGGATTTATCAATTTTAAGTCATAACGTAGTTTTCAGATGTCGCGCCATGGCGCAAAGTGAGTCTGTTTAAAAAAAAGTAACACTACAATATTTTGAAAATTTGAAAGTTGAACTGCTTGATCGAAAGATGAAAGAAAAAATAAAGTATATTAAAGTATGATCCTGTTTATTTCGCCCGCTAATCAAAAATGTTATGAAGAACTGCTTGCGAAGCAAGAATCATTACACAATGAATTAGTTTAGTCAGACATAAAATACATAACGAACTGTTTTATGTTATAAAAGCATTATACAGATAATACGCTTTTGATTATTGGGGAATTTATTGTTCATAACACGATTTTTAGCATTCACTGCCCCTTGTGCAACTTTGGTGGCACATACTACGCTTTGAAAATTAATGCCGGATAACAGAATTATTGCAATTGGTTCCATTAGGAAATGCATTATATTATATGCATATATATAGGATGATACCAGTGGTACCAACGAATATTTTGTATTTGTTACTAAACTCAACTAATACATATAAGAGTGCCTCCTGTGAAATTTATAAATTTGCACATACCACATTTTGCATATGGCACCATTCATTTATTGTCGCAATAATTCGCACAAAATAATCGTGAGATAAATTGCTAAGAACAATCTCTCATCTAAATCGCACATGATCGCAGAGTTTTATTGGACCAATATTTCTGGTCAAATTTATCGGTCCCATTTATTTGTACGTATGTTTTGTTTGGAACGATTATTGGTCTAGTGTATCAATGTATCTGTGATAGGTGATATTTCTCCATTTCAAACAAAAATGACCGATTAAACGTTGAAATCGAAGAGGTACGAGACGAGGTTTGAAAATTATTGGCAAAGATTTTGACGGATTAATCTGCAGATGAATCGTCGTACTAAAGTCAAACGACAAAAACTATCACATTGAATTATTTCTTTAAATTAAGGATAAATTTTCCGTTATATCCACCTAATATGGATTGATTTGATTATTCAAATTGACAACTGAGGATTCATCTAACGATAATTTGGTTTAATTTATCATAATAATTAATATGTAGGTGTATATTCCGCCTATAATTTACGAGGATCTGGAGATATTGTTCAAAGGTGGCCACTGTTCTCTGGGGAAACGTTGGTCATCTGTGATTAAACTGAACGGATTCTATAATAGAATCACAAGCACGTTCCATATCATAATTTGAGAGAATTAATATCGACACCTTTCATGAAATGACACAAATTTCAATATTGGGTTGAACAACGCACAGAGTTTGTGACACTTTGGATGGAAAGGTACGGGGGAGAAAGATTTTGTCTACTATGCATGCTTGACCACAGCATTTATCAGCATTATTTCGGGTATAAAAAGAGTAACTTAAATATCCTATTTACAATATTCATTAACACTGTGTATGAGTCAAGTAGCGTCGGTAGGATATTTTCTGTCATCGGATACACCATATAAGCATATGAAGGAACATATAGCCATTAGGTTATCTATTGAAAAGGGGAAACAATCTCAAATAATTATCAAAAAGACATATTTTTCCCAAAATAAAAATTTCACGAAATGATTTTCCCTGAATATCTAACAGAAAACACCCACTTTCTTTGCTAAATCCACGCTAGACATTAAACTACAACTGAAAGATATTTCAAAGGGTCCCTAACTCAAATGAAAAAAATATGTCAGTTTAAATTTGCATTTTCATCCAGATTGTTATTTGATTTTATATTCCCGTCCTGACTGAAAAATCATGAAGTTGAATGAGAAATGAAGGAGAAATGTTTTTCAAAATTCCACTCAATATAATTCATTTGTAACATTGATGCAAGACTGGCATCGCATTCACTAGATCTTCAATACATTTTGTCGACAAAAATGCTATCTCATGACGACTACAATCACCCATACGTGGGAATCTGCGGAAGAAACATGGACATACCGTTCGATTTTCTCAAGGATATAGACATCATAAGTGATCTTAAACAAACCTAATTCCATTCCAATAATCATAAATGTAATTAAGATTTATTTTTTCCCAAAGTTCAACAGTTGTAGACACTAGTTGAAATATCATCGTTATTCATGCTGTTTGTTCATTTTTATGAAAACCATTTCTAAAATTCTTGGAGTTTTCTTACGTAATATAGAAGGTTGACTAAATGATTGAATTTATATTATGTTCAGTTAATGCACAATGTTTTTTTTTTTTTTTGCAAATCACCTCTATGGGATGCTATTCGTTACCTTTCTACCCGTTGCCGTATATATTTTACTTAATTTAGGCAAGGAATATATATATTGACATTTGATTTCTCATATTCGTTAGGCTTTAGTTCTAGTGTAGGCTTGCATGTTTTAATGTTTGTGAATGCGTAATTTATCTAGTTTGAACACATTTGTCAGTTTGAGGTTTTCTTACTATGGTAATGTTTTGTAAATAAAGGTTCTATTAGGAGGTGTGACTTGAATTTATTCTCAGGGGGATTTTTCTGTTACAAGGTTAAATTTATATTGTATTTCCAGATTCAATAGTAGTAACATTGTGACGATCAGTACTGAATAGTAATTTATCAATTTTGATTGGATATGTTTTCTTTTAGTATTGTTTTAAGTTCATTTAAACATTCCTTTTGAGTAGGATGTATAAACACACTCTCTGTTTTTCATACTACCAAGTTTGTTTAGTTTGAGTGATAGAATGGAAACTTATGATCTATTAGAACATATTAGTTTCTATACATTTGTGCGAAGAATATTGTCCAACCCTCTACTCTATATCTAAAAGAGGGTTGGACAATATTCTTCGCACAAAATGTATAGAAAAATATGTTCTAATAGAATTCATAATTTTATCATGTCCCAAACATGAAAACAAACTTGTGAAAAAAACAAGTAGTGTGTTATCATCCTACTTTCTCAAAAGGAATTTTTAAATGAACTTAAAACAATACAAAAAAAACTCATATCCAATCAAATTTTTAATAAATACTATTCAGTACTGATCGTCAACCAGTGTTACTACTTCATTGAATCTGAAATACAATTATATTTGACCTTGTCAGTAAACCCTCTAAGTCCACAACCTCAACTAATGAACCTTTTTTTACAAAACATTACCATATGTAGAGAACTAACCTCAAAACACAAATGTTCAAACTAGAAAATTAGCATTCAAACAAAACTATTGAAAAACATTGCAAGCCTTAACACTAGAACTGCCCCTTTAACATATATGAGAAAATCAAATTCATATATAATTCCTTGCCAAATTTGTGAGTATATATCGGGAACGGTAGGATAAACAGGTCGCATAGCATCCTCAAAGTGGATTGCAAAATAAAAACTTGTGTATATGTGAACATAATATAAATTTAATCATTTTAGTAATTTTAACAACCCTCATATTACAGTAGAATAACTTTCTAAAAGAATTTCCTAGAAATGTTTTCTAAAAAATAAACAAACAGCATGAAAAGATCTGATATTTCCAACCAGTGTCATACATACTTGTTGAAACTGCTTGATATAAAATTGCTTAGTATTTTTGATTTTTTCTCTCATTTAACAATTTTTTTTTGTCATATAGATTGTTTATTCCTTCTGTTTTGTGGAAAAGCATGGTCCTCCCTTGACTGTTTCATGTTTGGACAGATGAATTTGACATTGACACTTCATGTCATGTATTACTTGTCAGCCACCATTTTCCTTCTCAGTCACGCTTCAACCATGTGGTAATTATTGTGCCGTTTCAAATTTTAAAGGGGTTAATTTAAGTATCTAAAACAATATGTGCGATTGCCATTGTTTGTTTTATATATTACCAGTAGTGGGTCATAGTGATATGATTTTGGAAGTCCTCAAACACGAAAAAAGGTGTTTTGTTTTGCTGTCTTTACTTAACCTCACCTTAGTAAGTTCTCTTTTAGATTTGTTTAAAATCGTATTTCACAATTGTGTTTTATTTTTATCCACAGCTTTTTTGATAATGAAAATAACTTTCGAAACTTGACTAAAAAAGAAGGTTTTTTCTTTTCCGGATTATTTTTTTCTGCAACCCAAGGAATTCCTTTCACAAAGGGGTTTTTTTCAAATTATAGTTTTTCAATAGTCCAGCCCCCGGACACCCTTTTTCTTTATAAAATATATATATATATATATATATATATATATATATTGCTGGAGGATCCGGGTTTTTCAGGAAGTGGGAAGGTAAAATCCCTTCCCTTTTGGGGTGGGTCCATTGCTCCAAAAGCGGGTATCAATACTTCGGGGGCCCTTGCCCCCCTAGCCCCGCCTTTTTTTTGGTCCCACCCTTGCTGGCTCTCACTTTTTTTGGGGTCAGGGAAAACTTTAAAATTATCAACTCTTTTCAATCAATATATAAATTGGAGGGGGAAAACCCCGGGTCCGGTATTTTTTCCGCGCAGATATGATTCTCAAAATTTTTTCGTCCCGCCTCCCCTATTTTCTGATTTCCCAAACCAATGAGCTTCTGTCCACCGTACGTTATTCCCCCGATATATCGGTAAATGGTTGACAACCGGCGGGGGCTGATGTGATCAATGGTGAACAATACCGTAATTCGGTAGAGATGGGGAAGTCCTTCATCTGATTGGTGCTGATGACTGTATTTCCTGCCTGACTCGGCGGGGAGCGGCGCATCAACAAGCTTGGACACTGACATCCCAGAGCCAGTAGTCTTTCTTATCAGGTGGCCCTACCGTGGCTGAAATGAGTCGGTAGCTAGGATTCCTTAGCACGTTGGACTGGCGTATAGAGATCCTCCTGCGGTCCTTTGTCCCCTTAGACGAAAGCTAGGTACTTTTTCCTGAGGGTGAGTCGTATGGAGAGTGGCACTCGAAAGAGCATCCGAGGTAAATGCCTCCAAGGGCTATTGATTGGTACCCGCGATTTCGTCCGCGAAGAATTTGTACTTTGTCCTATGCTCGTCTTTCCACATATAAAATTCCACCACCCCATTCCATCCTGTTGGGGGTTGAATTCCTCAAAACACTGGAACACGTATTCCTTTATTTGTAACAAAAACCTCCAACACCATTTTTTTTTACCCTTACCTAAAAACTTACGGACCTCTCATACAAACTTTCCCCCTCCAGACTCATTTGTGGTTTCAATTTCCAAACACTCTTAAATATGTTATGCTTTATTTGTAACAAAGACCTCTTATGCCAATTTTTGTGACCCCAACTTGAAAACTAACTAACTAACTAACCATACAAACTTTAACCCCCATTTTACCCCTTTGAGGCTGAATTTCCAGAAAACTGAAACATTAATTCCTTCATTTGTAACAAAGGCTTCGAATACAAAATTTATTGACCCTAACTCAAAAACTAACGGAACCCCTCATACAAACATGTACCCCTCATTTCCCCTATTTGGGGGTTTGATTTCTAGAAACATTTAAACAAGTATTCCTTTATTTGTAACATAGACCTCAAATACCAATTTTTATGACCTCTACTTGAAAACTAACGGACCTCCCATACAAACTCCATTCCTCATTTCACCCCTTTGATAGTTGAATATCTAAAAACTCTGAAACAATTATTTCTTCATCTGTAAAAAAATGAAATTGTTTATGAGACTAACTGGAATACTAACGGAACCCACATACAAATTTTCAATCTCCATTCAACCCCCATTTCAATCATCTAGTTGAATTCTTGAAAACACTGAAACATGTATTTCTTCATTAGCAACAAAGATCTCAAATACCAAATTTAATTATTCCAACTCAATAACTGAGGGTACACCTATACCTACTCTCAACCCCACTTGTTTAACCACTCTAGGGTTGAATTTTCGAAAACCCTGAAGTACTTGTTTCTTTATTCAAAAATAAAAACCTAAATACCAATGTCTACGACTCCAAATGCAAAGCTAACGTTCATAGGTATAAGCTGTCAAACTTTCAGTTCTTCAGGCCTAGCGGTTTGGTCTGGGCGTTTGATCATATTTCAGTCGGTGAATTAGTCAGTCAGTCACACGGAACATGACATGGAACATACAATATAGACCATGACACATACTAATTCTTGTATCTTTGTATCTAATATCTAACGACTGATTTTGGGAACACCTTGTGCATACTCAAATTCAATTATAGTTCAAGTTATTGAACGTGAGCATGAGACAAACTGAACAACTAGTCATACAAAATGAATTTTTTGTCTGGAATTAACAAGGTGACCTACATCAACGTACAAATATCGAATGCTGTACTTGTTTTCCATGTGGAAAATCCTGAATAGCGGTATCAAGACTGCATGTGTTTTGTATATCAACAGATTAGTGGAATCTTGAGTTTTGTTCATTATTTTACATCACAAGGCGACGAAAGAATACCATGTTATGATCATCACATATTGTGTAGTGAATAGAAGTCCTGAGAAGAATAAGCCAGGATAAAAGATTATGATGTGTTGTTCACTGCATATTTTTTCCTTTATATACACGCTTCATTACTCGCTTTATTCGTTTCACCTGTATTTATGAATGTAGGTAACAGAATCTTCGAAATTAATTTCAATCCACTTCCAGACGTCCAAATCATTTGAAATTCTGCACATGTATTGAGATCCAATGACAATACAATAATTTCTCAGCTCAGACCTGATATTCTCTGGTTATTCTCAGCACATTCCCGAAATATAGTAATAACTTCAACCTCATGTGAATGAATCAATCGAAGAGTTTTCTCTTGTAGTTTCTTCAAGTCTTCTATATGTACAAAAGATAAAATCAAAATTATAGTTTAACAAAACTAAAAAATTAATAATGAAAAAACTTATCAAAGACAAGTTTTCAGTTCGAATACAAAAGCAACAAGCTTTCAAATCTATAACTCACTCAATAACCTAAGTCACATATCCAAAGCAATTATTTTTAAATTGTAAGTGCATTTGAATAAAAGCTTCTTTTCAAAAAGTGTTTCTATTAATCATATATATATATATATATATATATATATATATATATATATATATATATATATATATATAATAGTAATAATTTTTTGCTTTTTAGTACTCAATCTTAATCTATGCATTTTTGTTAAAGCATCGTTGTTATGAGGCCCTCTCTTCCTGTAAGTTCTGAGATATCCAGTCCTTCAATGAGGAAACCATCTAAAGATCAATGCATCTGCCATTTCGGAGTTGTCATCTTCAATTCAAGAATTTTAACTGGAAATCAATTATCTATCGACTGAATTCCTAATCTCCGACCCCGAAAACCCTCACATACCAATTTCGAATAGAATCATCGGCCATCTTGGAGCCGCCATTCCGATTCCATTAATTTTGTTGAAAAATTCATCATCTTCGACCCTGAAAACCTCCACATACCAATTTTGAATCAAATGGGACCAGAAACCTAAATCTCGCCCTCCATCTTGGAGCACCATTTGGGTTCTTCTCTTACAAAAACTCCAGGAGCCGCCATTTCAATTTCATGAATTTAAAAAAAAAATAAGAATCTTCGACCCCGAAGACCCCCACATACCAATTTTGAGTCGAATCGGACCATAATTACAAAGCTTGTCCGCCATCTTGGAGCCGCCGTCTTTATTTTCTGAATTTTGACAAAGAATCAACAGTCTTTGTCCCCGAAAACCCCCACATATCGAATCGTACCATATTCCCAATCATCTTGGAGCCGCCATTTTGTATTATTCGAAAATTTCATAATGCATTTTTACCGGAATTATGAACACCTGCCAAATTCCAGCTCAATCGGATGTCGGCAAGTGCTCCAAAAATGCATTACATATTTTGAACCGGAAAGAATGACAGAACGAATGACATACAAACTAGGCTAGTTAAAAGAAGCATGTGAAAACACGCTTAATCAGTGTGAACATTCAAGTGTGCAACATATGGAAATTTTTAAAATCAATTGCACAACCAAAATAAAAATATTTTCGGAAGTTGCTGCATGTGCGATAATCATATTAGGTGAGGAGAGGTAGGTAAAAAATATAAAAATAAAAAAGAGTAAAGTACCCTTATTTCTGAAAATTCCGCAGAATGTTAACGGAAAAAAGTGGTTAGATTCAAAAGTTATGCCCAAATACCAAAACATTGCTTCCCATGTTTTTTTTCATTGATGATTTCCCAAAGATTTTTTTCATATTCACATTTTAATAAATTTATCAAAATCAAATCAATTTCGCATAAAATTGATTTGTTTTTTTTATTTTTTAGGGAATCTCAAGCTTCATGTTTGTTGCAACGATATTAGAAACAACTTTGACATGTCGCGAAAATTATTTTTAACAAAGTAAAATTTTTATTTCGAAGGTTTATTTGAAAACTGTACAAATTAATCATAATCCTACAAAAGTAATCACGGATTCCTTCGAAAAAAATAATAATTTGGGTTGAAAGTGAACATAATAACAGTTTGTTGTCATTAATTTTTCATTCTTGAATGATTATTGTTCGATTATTCAGTTCATTTCATTTCAAATGTCTCGTCCAAGACAGTTAGCGTTAGCCAAGAAGGCAGAATTAGTTTTAATATGTGTAGATAACTGTAATGCAGTGCATGAAGCAGCAGCTATTTTCAATGCACGACATACCGACGAACAAGTTACCTTTTCAACTGTTAGCAGAATTTTAATCAATTTCAAACAGACAGGGTCTTCAGACTGTAAATATAAAAGTGAACGCACCAAAACTGTATGTACTGGAGTGATTTTCTCCAGAAGTATTTCAGACAGTTGTTGAAAACCCCTGAACATCCAACCAAGACATTTCTGTTCATTCATGTGCGGAAAAAGGCTCTGTGAAAAAGATTCTCAAGAAAAATTAATATCATGCCCATAAGCCAAAGTTTATTGGTACGTTTCAAGAACGAGACTCTGTATTGCGGTATGACTTCTGTATGTGGATCCAAGGACAAATAGAAGATCAACGTGATTTCCATAGACATATTCTTTTTAGTTCACAACAAATGGCGTTATCTCTTCCCAAAATTGTGGGTGGTGGTCGAATTGAAATCAAAATTTTGCCAATGCCAATAAACACCAGAATTAACAGCAAACAAACGTATGGTACAGTTTCATCAAGGGCAAATCATGATTTATGTCAAGTTTAATGATGCATGTTACAATATTCAGTGATACCTTGAAATCATTCTGAATAACAGTGCGCAGATGATAATGCTTGGTCCATTGGTATTGGTGAAATGAAATAGGGTTGAAATGGCCTTGAAACCTCCATTTGTCTGCATGTTGGTGAAAATACCAATTCTCGTTAATTTTTGGATGAATGGACAAAAATATTGTTCTTATTTTGCGTTGAAATCGGTCGATCAATTGAACAAAATTATTATTTATGATTCATTATCGAAAAAATACTGATTTCACACATGTTATACGAAGAAATCATCCGGTATTAATTCACATACATAAACTGAATGATATATGTATACCTATTTGTATTCCTGCAAGCTTCACAACACATGTAGCAGAATATTCCTGATTGTCAACTTCGTTTATCTATGCTTATCCATATACAAGTATAACATTTCGAATGCTTTATGCAGTTCATGAATATGTGCTGAGTTTGGATGGATTCTATCAGGCCATTAAACAAAGATACCAGATGTCGTATCCCTATCGTTCGCTGCTGCTCATGATTTATGTCAAGTTCAATAATGCATGTTACAATATTCAGTGATACCTCAAAATCATTCTGAATAACAGTGCGCAGACGATTGGTATTGGTATTGGTGGAATGGAATGAGGTCGAAATGGCCTTGAAACCTCTATTTGTGTGAAACTCTGTTCATCTTCGAAAAACTAGATTCTCGAGAAATTTTTCGTGTCTGAAGAAGGCAGAAAAATCGTACCAGGTAAGATACAATGTGCCAGAGGGCTGAAGTGTCGTTGGAAGCCACAGCCTGACTAGCCCACAGGGTGGAGGTTTAAGTGGGTGAACCTGTGTCCCACACTTTGTACGTAATGGATTTCCCCCACCTCCCTCATGAAGAAAAAAAAAAAAAGCAGGCAAGACGAGGCAGAAATAAAGAATCTCTTGAAGTTAACTGAAACACTTCACTACGATTTTCACTGTACTATAGCTTTTTCGATTGGACCTAAACTAAATCACAATGACTGGGGTTCGATATAAATGATAGGAGCAGGGAGTCAGTTGGATATTGGGTAATTAAGTGATTATTAGATGAAAGATTATTCAATTTCTAGTAACAAGATTCAGAAGGGGCAAATTATTCAAATTATTCTGGTCATTCAATAAATATTGCGTGTTCTTGTCTTTGTTCAATCTCTAAGCTTTCCAGGAGATAGAGGTTTTACATAGGCAGATATACGAAAAACGGTGATCACGATTAATGAATCTGAATACTCACAAAGAACTTCAGACTTCTTGAATTCGGGTTTTTTTTATATCTTGAAAGAAGATCCTACATGTTTTAAGCATAAAGTTGAGGAAATATGAAAACAATTCACTATGTTCTTAACGACTATAAAAAATGAAATGCACTATCATAAACCCCCAAATTTCAAAACTCTATTGACTTATAAAACTTTATAAACAAAATTACTTCATGACGCCATAATATCTTTCATTATCAGTGAAAATCTCTGAAAAATCAATAGATCGCATCAAGAGTAATTATAAATTTGTTCCTGAATTCAGCTTGCAGAATTCATATGAATTCATTAATAAAATTAAGAACATGGAACTTCCTAAAAATTTCGAACTGATTTCTTTGGATGTTCAAAATCTGGTTAAAAACCATGTTGATACATTAAACTACCGTGTTGTGGTGTTTTATTGTTTCACTTGATTTGTGATTTTGAAATGTGTATTTTGTATGAGAAAAGGTTAGTATTGGTGGTAATTACTTTAGGATTTGCTGTGAAACGGTAAAGAATAATTGTTTGATGAACATTTGCAAATATTTAAGGTGAATTAACGATTCATACTGCATACCAAGATAAATATAAAAAAAAAGTTATTCCTGTTTTAGAATGTTTTCTTCATTAGTGATGGTTCCTTCCTATATATTTGATATGAAAGATTAAAAAATTATTGATCCATATGAAAAAAATCAGCAACAGTTGTTTCAACTGTTTGACAAAGTTGTTTCAGATGATAGAGAGCCATTCGCAGATAGTGATGACGAGTATGGTTTTCTTAAAAACTGAAGACAATCTTCATCAGAAGGAGGTATATCATCGAGTGACTCAGATGTCTCCACAGTATCAAGGAAAAAATCTGCTCCTGAAAACAAAAAATCTTTGCTTGTCGCGCAAAGTTTTCGGTTCGAATAAAAAAGCGACAAGCTTTTGAATCTATAACTCACGAAATAACCTACGTCACACATCCAAAGCAATTCTTCCCTACTTTTTAGCGAATTTAAATGAAAGCTTGTCTTTAAAAAAGTTTTTCAATAATTATTTTATTTAGTTCTTTTTAGTACTTGAGTACGATATCCAGTCCTTCAATGAGGAGACCATCTGAAGATGAACTCATCTGCCATCTTGGAGTTGCCATCTTCAATTTATGAATTTCAACTGAAAATCAATAATCTTCGGCTAAATTCATAATCTCCGACCTCGACCCACATACTAATTTTGAATAGAATCGGACCATAAACACAGAGATCATTTTGATTCTATGAGTTTCGAACGAAAATGGAGCACCATTTTGTTTTTCTATAACCAAAATTCCATGAGCCGCCATTTCAATTACATAAAATTTTAGAAAACAGATTTTTTTTAATTTTTGACTCCGAAAACACACATACAAATTTTTAATTAAATTGGACCACAATCACAAAATTACTCCACCATTTTGGAGCCGTCATCTTGAATTTATGAATTTTTCCAAAAAAAATCCCAATCTCTGACCCCAAAAACCCCCTTATACCAATTTTAAATCGAATCAGACCATAATCAGAAAACTTGAATTTTCAATTCACAATCTCCATTCCTGAAAACCATACATACCAATTTCGAATCAAATCGTACCCAAATCACAGAACTCGTCTGCCATCTTGGAGCCACCATTTCTCCAACTGAAAATTTCACGGAATGAAAGCTTGTAAGAATATTCCATGAATAATATGTAATTTCGAAAATAAAGCAGTTTTTCTCAGATATTTACTTTTTATTTGAACGCTGATTGGCGTTGTGTCACAGCAATTGTAATAACATGGCACAACGCTGCACAGCGTTGAACGCTTATCAGTGTTGTGTCGGTTTTGAGATTTTTAAGCACTCATTATTGTGGCGGAACGTTTATTAACTTCAAGAATAAAAGTGGTCTGAAATTACAAAAAAATATGTTTTTACCCACTTTTCAGAAATAGTAATAATTCGTCATGCCTAAAAATCAATTATCTCTCGAAACACTGTACTGTCAAAATTGATATATACAAATAATAACTGTACTTCAAAGTGTTAATCCTATCATCACATATGAGATATTGGATTTACTTACAGTTTGTTCAACACAAATTATTTACAATTCAAAAATAATGTTTATTCTTCTAGTGAACGGTTTATCATGGGTAATCGTTCAAGTCCGTTACTAGCAAAAATTCTCATGGATAAACTCGAAAGTGGAATTCATAACAACCCGTTGATAAAAGCTTCTAATACTAGTATAGCTATGTAGACAACATCTTATGTTGCTTTATAGGAACTGATACATCATTAAATAAATTTTTTGACTTCATTAATGACATTCATCGCTCAATTAAATTTACAAAAAGAATTGAAATTAATGATTCGATACACTTCTTGAATCTGACCATGACGAAAATAAGCAATAAAAACTATTCTTAATTTTTTTACCAACCTTCGTATACAGATATTACAATACATAGTACTTCGACTCATCTCTACCAACACAAAGTAGCTGCATATAATAGTATGATCTAGAGACTAGTGATCTGTCAGAAAATAATTACAAAAAAGAATTGAATATAAATTAACAAATTTCAGGCAATAACAGATATATCTCAAGTTGACAGCATTCTATTGAAAAAACATCGGAGGAAATTTCCAAAAGAAATTATTCTAACTTTTTCCATTTCTGCAAAGTGGGATTGCTTCTTGAAAATGTGTTTCCCATTTCTGCCGGTCTTCCTGATGATCGTGGAAGCGTGAAATAGATTTTCATCGACAAAAATGTATTGAAGACTTAGTGAATGCGATGTCTCTCCTGCGTCAATGTTACGAATGATTTCTGGTGAGTACTCTCTTTTGGAAAACATTCTTCTTTGCCTCATTCATCTCTATGAGTCCTTAATTAAGACTGGAATAGAAAATCAAATAACTATCTGAATGAAAATGCAAATTTTCAATTTCGGATTTTTTCTTTTGAGTTAGGGCCTTTTCAGAATATCTATCAGATGTAGTTCAATGTCCAGCGTGGCTTTATCCGGGGAAGTGGTTGTTTTATGTTAGACATTCACAAAAAATAACTTCATTTTAATCGTGGATTTTTCAATTCACAGAAAAATATTTTTATCAATATTCAATTGAGAACGTTTTCCTTTTCAACATGAATACCCCACAAGAGGTTGACGATGGAAGATAGACTGAAGTTTATCTTTCAGTCACAGATGATTCCACATCTGAACATCCTATTTATATTTCCAACAAATCAATCTTTTTAGTCCATATTAGTACAGAAGACTGAAAAAGATTACGGAAGAGAAACTCCTCGATTTATTCATTCACATGGAATGGAAGTTTTATCGAAATGATGGTGAATGAGATGCATCCTGCATTCTGGTGAATCTGCGCATTTGTCATATCTTTGAAATGTAAATTATTTTTTTATGGCGATCTCGGTGAGAATACCAGGTCATAGCCATGAAATTATTGTATTGTCATCTGTTCTTAATATGTGTGCAGAATTTCAATTTAGCCGTACGTCTGGAAGTGGCTGACAATTAATTTCCAAGATTCCATCACCTACATCCTTACATACAAGTGGAGCTGAAAAAGCGTGTATAAAAAGGCAATTCAGGAAGTTCATCCAACCGATTTCAATATAAAGTCAAATTTCAAGGTAATTACTTATTTCGGCAGACCTTCTAATTATTTAAGACAAAAACATATGAATATTGCCAACAACAAATTCTACTTTGGGAAAATTTATCAAAAACAACAATGATCGAAATGAAAAGTCCAACAAATCTAAAATATATAAACTAACTTGTGGTACTTGTCCAAAATTTCACATAGGACAAACAGGTAGAACTTTAGCAACGCATATCGGAGCATAGAAACAAGATTTTTCAAGATTCAAGGTTCATTCGTTTCAAATGATATACAACTGATACAGTAAATGATTCGTATATACATCATTCTTCCTGAAATGGGTGAAAGACAACATAGGCCTGTATTGTGCTCTTTTACTTATTCAAGGAAGAAATTTGAAAAGTACAATACTTTTACGATAGAACTAATTAATGAATTGGTACATTTTTATATAGATTGAGTGAATTGTAATACTAATACTGAATGAATTTGAAAAGTGGATGTCGGGATGTCGGGAATGTTTGTTTGTTTGTAACCGACTCCTTTGGGCGCGATTTTGACCCACTTCCAGACGTCCGAATGATTTGAAATCCATCAGGTGTACATGATTCCGGTGACAATAAATTAATAAATTTTTGTGTGAAAAAAAAACAAAATGGCGGCTCCAATATGGCGTACGAGTTTTGTGATTATGGTCCGAATGCTTCAAAATTAGTATATCGAGGGTTTTCGTGATCGGAGATCATGGTTCTTCTGTCAAAATTGGAAAATTCAAAATGGCGGCTTCAAAATGGTGGACAAGTTTTGTGATTATAGTCTGATTCTATTCAAAATTGTTATGTGGGGGTTTTTGGAGTCGAATATTATGATTCTTTTGTGGAAATTGAGAAATTCAAGATGACGGCTTCGAAATGGCGGCCGAGTTTTGTGATTACGCTCTGATTCTATTCATAATTGATATGTGGAGGTTTTTGGGGTCGGAGATTATGATTACCTAATTTGATGAGATTATTCCATTTTTTAATTCGCAAAAAAATTATAAAAATAATAGTTTTAAAAAAAATTAAAAAACACGCTTTCATAAATGAACCACACCTAAAAGTAGGAAATGAATAATAGTTTAAAAAAACTAAAAAACACGCTTTCATAGAAAACCAGACTAAAAAAATTAAAAATAAGAAAAAAAATTTATTTAAAAAAAAGCGTGGGGTGCATGGTATCAATAATTATATAGTACATTACGCACCTAGGGCAGTAAAGTAAGAGATATCTCAGATCACAGGTAATTGTTGGCCAAGGAGATACCATGCACCCCACCCTCTTTTTAAAATAAAATAAATTTTTTTCTCATTTTTTTATTCTGGTTTTCTATAAAAGCGTGTTTTTTAGTTTTTTTAAACTATTATTTATATTATTTTTAGTAACAAGTTCTGTACCGTTTGCAGAAAATTCAACGTAGTGTTGAAAGTAGCTCCCCTACTACGATACAATACCGAATAATCGACTCTGCTAAGGAGTTATAGACTGCGAACAAATTTTTTGGGAGATGATATCTCGAAGGATATATAATTTATGGAAGAGAATTCTCAGTTCCATTAAGGGTTAATCTAATTTAAATTTCGGTTTTCGAGTTATTGCATGTAGAAGTGAAAGGTCGAAAACTCAATCTCCTAGAAAGCTCAGAGATTGAAAGAGACAAGAACTCACAATATTTAATAAATGACCAAATTATTCTGAATAGGTTTGGGAAACAGTTCCCGTAAACCTTCAAGAGGTTATCGATATTTTAAAAAAATAATCATTGCTATGAACATCATTTGGACACTGCAAGTGTTGGAACATCAAATTCCAGTGATGTGAATGACGGACCCATACCTCGAAAACTATTTTGTTATTATTGCACCATCGATTATTGTAAAATTGGTGCCAATAACAATCAAATTGAATTGGGACACACAATGCCATCGAGGAAACGAAGAAAATTATATCACATGTGACCGAGTTCGAGCTACAAGCTGTTGGATCCAGTGTCTTGAGTGCAGACTTCTACCCACCCATTGAACTGGATAAGAATAGCCGTTATGAATTGGGGCTTTTGGGATTTTATGGATGCAACACAATCCACAACATCATGGAAACAAACAGCTTGATCACTTTTTTCGTCCCTGTAGAGGAAAACCATCCGATCAGTTTTATACATCGCATGGAAATACCAAGTGGTGCACATGAGATAGAAGAAATAAAAGCTGTTATCCAACTTAAACTTGAATTGCAAGTATTTCATGGCGCGAAACATGATGACATTACATTGGATGAATTGTTCAGCCTTCGAACAAATAATAATACATCCAAATGTATGATGCAATCAAAGTATGTAGTGGACCTGAGACATTAAAGCTCAATAGCATCCCTATTGGGATTCGAGAAAAAAAATTCAGCGCAAATCGCATGCATGAATCTACATCTCCTATGAATATTGTATCCGTGAGACTCATTCGATTGGATTGCAACATCATTTCAGGTTTATATATGAATGACGAAGAGAATCATATTCTTTTTTCATTCGATATTGATGTTGATCCAGGCTATAATATAACAAAAGAACCAAACAACATTATTTATATGCCCATCAGCCCGGAAGGACATCAGTTCATCGACAACATCACTCTGCGCTTATTAGATCATCGAAATGATCTCATTGATTCCGGCAGTGGAAGAAATAGTTGTCATATTGGAATTGAAGAAATTTCAATAACGAATATCATGGGTTTTTGCTACAACAAACGACAAAACAGTGAATACGAAATATTTTCACCAAACAAAGGTCGTCGTCCATCAAATATCGTCAAAAATGAAAGCTTTGTCAGGAAGAAGGTCATTCCACAAGTATTTGCCGAAAGGCAAAGACATACTTTGTCAGCGAGAGATTTAAATTTTTTGAAATCTATTGGACTCAGAATTTTGAATCTTTTTACCAGAAACTGACTGATATTTCATCCGATAATCACCTAATTACCTAATATCCAACTGACTACCTGCTCCTATTATTTATATCGAACCCCAGTGAATGTAATCCAGTTTATCTCCATTTGAAAAAGCTATAGTATAGAGAAACACGTGTCGTTGGTTTTGTAAACGATTTTTTTGTGAAAATCTATTGAAGTGTTTTAGTTCACATAAATTATGGATTTTCATCCAGATCGGCTGCGTCTATCAAAAATTCAGAAATTTCTTGTATCTGCGGCATCACTACGTATCAGTCTGAGAGATCATTGGAGTTCATGTATTTTTTCAGGTGACTGAAAGGATGAAACTTTTGAAAAATCAATGATATCCCACCAAAAAGATGAATGTGGAAAGAGGGCCAAGCTCAGTACAAACGACGTTCTGGGTTGTGGGCGTCGCTGATAGAAGAGTTGCAATCTGAACCAGTACCAAATTTCGAAGCAGTTCTTCAAATCATAGCTTTAAGAATGTGCAACGTTCCTCAATTGTTTCGGAAAGAAAATTTGTTACGTTCTTTGATATTGAATTTATTATCAGTAATAGTGGTTCTAATAGTCAATGAATTACGATCGACGTGATGATATTTGAAACAAGCTTGAAATTTATCTTTCCAAGTTGTTCCATTTTATACAACAAAAAATCCAGTATGATAGTCAATAAACGTTTTCCGCATTTTGAACAATAATGCTCTACATTAACGACTTCCAAATAGTACAGTTATGTGCCATTTTACAGCATAGCAACCATTACTGCTTCGAAAAGTCAGTATTATTTGAAGGGACAGGAAAAAAAAGTTTGTCGAAAATACATTTTTTTAGGGATTATATTTTACCAACAAATGGCCTGATTATGCAATAGAGACAGAAGTCTGTGACATATCGATAGCCAGCTAATATTTCATAAAAGATTGAAAATGACTCATTCCTCGAAACTACTGACTACAAATACCTTTACAATAGGTGTATGTAGGTCGGATATGCATAAAAAGCATCTACTTCCCTGGCTTATGCCTCGACGGACGTTGAATGACATCCGATGGATAAACGTGCGAAGTCCTACAAGGTTCTTTGCGAGTGTTTGTTGCGAAATGGATAAATACTAACCACCCCACTTAGGCTGACCACCAGTTGACTGGTTTCGGGGTACTTGCTCCTCATCAGTACAGGGTGGGTCAAGCAGACAATGATTAATGTCTTCTGTACCTGACTGAAATGATTAAAATCCATCCATTCGTAGCTTTTGATGGAATTGAATTATGTAATGATAGTTCTAGTTATTTGTTGAAATAGAATGCCCGGACTATTCAGTGAAGAGCGGTGTGGAGTTCTTTGGACCGCTTTGCTAGTTTCAAATTTTTTATGTTTCAAGCAATGTTTTAAAAATCGTAAATTTGAATGGACGCCAGGATTTTTATTTAAACTAGGACAAAAATCCAAAACCTTATTCAATAATGATTGCACATCAATTAACTTTCCTTCTGTAAATAACTACAACAATAAAACAAATACCAACTTATAATAATCTATTTACAAAAATTCACATCTCTTCCAAATTCAAAACATTTGAATTCAAAAATTTATTTTCTTATTCCAATGTAAAAAACTAATATTGTTTTGTTTAGCTGAGCTGTCGGTTTTTTCGATGACGATGTACTTTGATTGTATTTTTCCTTGTCTAGCACTTAGCTTAACTCCACGAAGTGAATTTGCTCGCAATCAGGGGGTACTTATAGCTGCTGGGCTACCGATCAGGTTAACACGAACATCAGCTTCTGATCCATCAAGTGTGTTCTCAGCGATTTAACATGAAAACAATATTGTTTGTGTCAGAGTTTGATATACAAAAATTATATTTCTTGAAACTTGGAATCTTTTCAATGCACTCCTCTCCTCATTGTTGTTACAGTTGAGTGTAATCTCATCAAGAGATTATTACTTGAAATTAATTGAGTATACAAATGGATAATATCCAATACTGAAATTGAAAAACTATTATCAATAATTCTTATGAATTAACAAAAATTGATCTTTGCTTCATATATGGAAGAGATGATTTCTTCTCTGATCTTGAACAGCCAAAATATTTTGTTATCAATAATTAAAAATCAAAATTTGAGACAATCAAGTTTTTTGAATTTGATTTACGAAAATGACTTCAATTTCAGCGATTGATTTGATTTGATTTGATTTGATATTCAAGAAATGTATATGAGAATAAATGTTTGACCAGCCGTCAAATACTTCTTCAAAAAGGTTTCTGAAAATTCAAAGGAAATTCCAAATTCCAAGTACCAAATTTATACATGAAATATACATATTAGATCATTTCAACCACATCAAAATCACAGCTCGGTGATTATTGTTACCAAATATGGAACCATACCAAAGATATATAAAAACTCATAAAAAATATATACATGTGGGATTCATAATCCTGACAGAATTCTTCAAAAATATATAGTGAACGACACTGCTATTTTTAGATTGACCAGATTGACCTAAATAAATCTAATTACTGTTTTCATAACCAATATGCGTAGATAACTTCAGATTCTTCCCTTGTGAAGAATTATATAACGTTCTCCCAAAAATTATTTGAATGTGACATATTCAGTATATCTACGGTCCAAACATAAGTTCTCACTCACCTTCCTTGATATCACTATTCACTGATTTGAATTCATATTCGCGGAGAAATGAAAATGCTCTGATTCAATAAATTATTTCAACATGGCATATTCTACTCTCTAATGGCCGACGAGCTTCAGGAAAACAATGTATCCTGATTGCCGAAAAATCAGAAAAAGGGACGAGAATGTCACATGCATCGTCTTTAATATCATCGTACTGTCAGATCATTTGCGACAGCTCTCCTTTTTTTAGCCGTAATGATTGTTCCATAATCGACGGTTAGATGTCGCAAAGATTTTCAATAGGTAATGTAACAGATTTTCAATATGGAAGTGAATGAATCACGCATAGAGCATAAAAATAAGAAATGTAACAGATATATCGTTACAATTAGCGGAATGGACAACACCATTAGCTGACGCCATCTCAACGCAACTAGATCAACTGAAACATTACCGACGGAAATGTTCTCCTGGGTCTCAGGAAGGGAATCTGCAATATAGACAGAAGTCTGTGAGATATTGATAGACAGCTAATATTCCATCAAAAATTAAAAATGTCTTATTTCTCAAGACTGCTGACTACAAATACCTATCGATATGTCACAGACTCCTGACTCTATTGCAGATTTTTTTCCTGAGACTCAGGAGAACATTTTCGGCGTTAGCTAATGGTGATGTCCATTCCGCTAATTCAATCCCAGCGAAAGCTACGAAGTAGATGGTTTCAAACTGTTTCAGTCAGGTACAGCGGGCATTATTCATTTTCTGATTGACTCACCCTGTACTGATGAGGGGCAAAAACCCCGAAACCGGTCTACAGGTGGTTGATATTGATCCATTTTGCAACAAACATTTGCAAAGTACCTTGTAGGACTTTGCACGTTTATCCATCGGATGTCATTCAACATCCGTCGAAGCATTAGCCCGGCAAGTAGTTTTTTTTGTGAATATTCGACCGACATACACCTATTGTATTCTTATTTGTAGACAGCAGTTTCGAGAAATAAGACATAGTTAATTTTTGATGGCATGATTATCTCATTTTCATTCCTGGAGTGACATACCTCCTTCTTGCTCTGTACCCTTCATTTGACACACAATTCAATAAAAATGAAATAGTAGGACACTAAATATTCAAAGAACAGTGTTAGAAAATGTTACAAATTCTGATCTCGCTGCATCAACTAGTTGTTGCTGAACAGTTTTTTCGTTCACCACAATTCCTATGGGGACTTCTTGGGATAGTCCCAGTTTGATATTGTTGAATATCCTTCCTGGATTTTTCATTCAATTACCAATGCTTTCTTCCACGCATCCTTCACCTACGCTTGTGGATCGCCATTCCCCACGCCGTTTGAGAATCTGATTATCAGCGCCACTGTGAGCAAGAAAAGTTGCAGACGTTCTTCTCAATCAATGACTGCTGTAACTTGAAGCATCAGGAAGTTTTGAATATTACGCAGTGTTTTGTGGAATTTTTGCAGAAGTATGAATGCTGACTCACTGTACTGTTCATTTGCCATGACGATAAAACAGGAGAAATCGATTGTGTCTCTCGGGTTTGAGTCCTAATAATTACTTGTGGTTAATTTCATTCCTGTTGTAGTTTGAGCCCGCGGTGAATACACGTTTTTCCTTTGTTTTGTATCGTGTAACGTTGCAGTCAACATTGTTTTGGAAACTTCTACATCTTCAGTTGTTGAACTGCATAATTCTGCACGCTTACATGCACCATTCATTCCGAAAATAAATACCACTTTCATTAACAGAAACGTGTCGTTTGGAGCCTCGTATAAAAACTTTGTGACGTTTTCAATTTTCCTTCAGTATAGACTGTATATCGAGGGTAGAGATCCAGGGTTTTCCACTCAAACTGCCTTTCTACAGAAAAAAAGAGTGTTCAAACGGGATCAAAACATACTCCCGTATGCTGTTCGCTGATCTCGATGAGCTCCCTAACTTCCACTGCCGAACGTTAATAATAGCGTACCCAAAAGTACGCATGGAATGAAAATAAATTCGGATAGGAGTACTATTTCTGAGCGATTATGAGTTATGATTACCTAATTCTAAATAATTAACCTAAAACTAACTATAAGAATGGGTCTTTAACATTCTCCCGACCCAAAATACGCAGTATTTTGCGTCATTATTTTTTTATTGGTTTGGTCAGGGGCATAATTTGACACAAGGTGTCTGCATCGTCCCTTAGGCAGTACGTTGAGTTACCACTCTTGTGATACCATCTTGCCCGGCGTGCAATTCAGTTACTCTCCCCATACGCCATTTCAATGGAGAAAACAATTAATTTTTCATCAAAACCAAATTTCTCACCTCGAGGGGTCGCGCAGTGTCAAGCCATTTGTGCCAACGTTGGAGGGTGTGCAAATATTCGTTCCTGTATACTCTTAGCAAAAGTTGCCATCTATCCACGTGCTCCACCTTCAGGTGACTTGAATCTGTAAGTGGCTTCAGGGTCGGGAAATTACCGGAAGTATTAACTCTGAAATCATTTGGGTCAATGCTCATGGCGTAGAGAGGTCACGAGCTCAAAATTTTGGGCCAGAAGGATTGATTTTGGGCCAGAACGATTGTGGCTGACTGAACCAAGAGGGGCCTTAAAACCGCAAGGGATATTTCAACAATTCCTGAGGTGTCAAATCCCTTGACACGCAATCTGCTGGGTTATCAGTCGAACTGTCATGAAGCTGACACGGAAGTGACAACCTTTGTTGAATGTAACTAATTTGGTTACTGACAAAGATCTTAAACCAGTGGCAAAATCGACGAGGATTGGATACGAATGACATATTGCATGAATTTGAATAGTAGCACAGCTGCAGAGAATTCCAGTCTAGGTAGGAAAGTCTTCGGAGGTGCAACTTTTGATTCACCACCAACTAAGTATTCAACTAACCTATTACTTTTAATTGACCACCGAAAATGAATCACGCAACCATTGCCCTTTTCTGAGCTATCAGAGAAACCATGATCTTCACAAGATGAATAATTATCGGGAATAATACGCCTGGGTATTGTCAAAGTGGAAAGTACTTAGTAACTCTCTCCGAGAAGATGACCATTTCTCTGTGACGTATGAGGAAGGAGTTTCATCACAAGCTAGACCAAAGCTTCGGAGGTGTTGGATAAGGTATTTCAATAGGAAAGTAATAGGGCAAATAAGACCTAGAGGTTCAAATAGACGAGCTATTTTGGATAACTCACCCCGCTTGGTACAGGGTTGTTCACAAAGAGAAATTTCGTGAGAGAAACAATCTTGTGTCGGGTACACTTCATACCTAGTATTTCGATAACCGAATCATGATTATCGAAAAAAAAAGGACTATGGACAGTCCTTGGAGAGTAAGTCATTCAGTAGAAACTGATTGTTTGCAGACCACTTTCGGAGTTGAAATCCTCCCCTTGAGAGATGGGAAACCAATTCCGATTGGAGGACTTTGGCCTTGTGAAGGGTATCAGAACCTGTCCACACCTAATCGACGTGGATATGAGGATAAATTATCCTCGATGCATTGGGAGAATCCGACCTTTCATCCTCTGCTTATCGAAGTAACGTACAAGTCGCAGCATCAGGACTGGATGGAACGCCAAAGATTTTAATCTTTCACCGGGTACATGGGTGAAAAACGCTACAAAATATGTTGGTAATCTTGATGAAGCCGTTGATCAAGATCCGTAAGAACATGTGCTTGATATCCGTCTCGTTGCTGTTTCTCACCGACTCGGCTACTGAAAGAGTGTCATTGAGAGAGTAACCTTGATCAAATTTGCTAGAGGCGTCAAACACCATTTGCAGCTTCGTTGTACTACTATTCTGATTTCCAAGACGAGTGAGAAATATAAACAAAAATTAAAAACGACATGGTTCATTCTACGGGTCCCATAGAGTCTGATAGTAGCGACCCTCTCATGGATGCAGAATATTCATGATGATGAGGCCACTTTGCACATAACAATCCATCCGGTCTGTATCGATGGCAAACGTAATTTCATTTTCGACGAGTGTTTGTGGAAAAACGTCTGATAGATACCATGGGAATCCATCACTTGTACTAGAGTGGTGAAAAGATAAACCGAGGGTTCGGGAGTGCGAGAGCTGAAAGACGAGAGTTTGAATTGGGGAAAAGGCGTTAACCTGGGGGTTGGTAATGAGTTATCACCATCAACCTGTCAAGAAGAGTGAACTGCATTAAGAAACAGAAGAAACATCGTCAAAATGCAGAAGAATTTGATGTTTGCCCCCACACCAACCGCAAATTGAGGTTGATCTACAATTTTTTCAAAGGTGTCCGTTACCTTAATAATACGAGCACAATTTGTTTTATTTCACGATATTGTATGTTTCTCTTGAGAGTTTTGCTCGAAAAACCGAACACTAGTGGATATTATGTGAAGGAGAACACAATGGGCATTTGCCACTTGAGATTGCCAAAAAGGAATTTGATACTGGAGCATTGTTCCTCGAAGTTGATCTCTCAGTACATGAGGTCTTAAATTCCTCAAGAGTTATAGAGAGGGTGTCCAATGAAACATATTGTTTTTCTAGAAATTTGAATAGCTCTCCAAAAGTAGATACCTCAGTCGAGCCATGTTGGAGTTCAAAACGCCCCAAAGTGTCTTAATCTGATTTTGTTTAAATTATATTCATCAACATATAGTCCCACTGTTCAACAGAAAAAACCATGTTTGAGAGAGATTTGAGATTGTCAGAGAACAAGTTTATAAAACTCTCAAACTATTTGGGCCTTCTTAACTAAACTGTGCTGCGTTTCAATAATACTTTGCCAATGCACGTTTATTAGGATAACTGGTATAAATATTGGTATATGCGGTAGCATGAATATTAGATAATGACGAAATGTGTTCAATGTGACTAAGAGCATCACCTGTCAGAGAAGAGAAAAATAATTGAAATTTCTGAATATCTGTTCCTTTATGGTTATGGTTCTTTCATGTATGAGAGAATCAAAGAGAGAAATAAATCTGCCAATCTTTCAAATCTCCACTGGAAGTAAGTATCAGGAATCATTTCTATAATTAGAATGCTTTTTTTTCACTTTTGTTCAATTGTAAAGCAAAATAAATTCGTAAAAATACGGTAAGATTTAAAAACAATTTATATCTAGTTGCCTGGTTTCATTAGTTTGACGTTCCTCGTCAATTGTTTAGACTTGTCAGTTTGCACTGAAAGCATTGTTAGTTTTTCATTCATCATGATTTCTGATTCGGAAAGTGATTCAGATTTTCCAAATACACCACCAAAAATGCCAAATCAAGCTGAGCAAACCTCTTTGGATTGATTACCAGTAAAATATAAAAAGAGATATGGAGAAATTTATGCAAAATTCATGGATTCGGAAACCGTGCTGCTTGCGTATTTTGGATGGTAGTCAAAGAAATGTAAGTCATCGACGCTATGGCCTATGTATTCGATGTTGAGAACCACTTTATCGATCAAAAATAACATCGATATCAGTAAATGTCCCAAGTGTCGTTCTTTTTTTGAACAAAAATCTGATGGTTTTTAAAGTCAAAAGTCTAAAAAAAAATTTTCCGATGAGATACACACTTGCTTAAAGGATGCACCCGACTTCAAATACTTATAACGACTAAGGTGAGTTAATTAATTCATTATTGCGACAAATTATTAATGATATTTATATTAACGTTTGTAGGTAGCATTAGTTTCCGGAATTTGTCGTTGCCATGAATTTGAAGAGTTGACAGTAAATGATCTACGATATTTATAAAATATATATGAACCTCCGTCCACTAGATATGGACAAAATAAATTCAAGATTCTTCATTAACTACTAGAACGGAAAGTGTACTAGACAGGTTGTGGGGATAAATGAATTCAGTACATTTTCTATGCAGATAGCTCGATATTTAAACTTGCCTGATCCCCAAAAATATACTGGACATTGTTTGCGTAAAACTTCCGCAACGCTATTAGTGGATCCAGGAGGTGATTTACTTCAATTGAAAAAACCTGGAGGCTGGAAATCTAGTGACGTTGCGGAGGGATATGTTCATCAATCAGTTCAGCAAAAATCAAACACAAACCAAAATTTTTCAATCCATACAACATACAACGCTATCCGATTATGGCGCATCTTTATCTGGAGTGAAATCAGTTAACAACATAACAGATGTGGCATCGTCTACCTCAATACATAAAAATCTTGATTGTTATACTACTGTGATTTTGAATAGTTGCTCGAATGTTACAATCAACCAATATTTAAATCATAAGTTATGTTCGAAGAAATTCTGTTATTTTTAATTTAAAATAAAATATTTGTCCATCGTTCTTTTTTAGCATATTATTATGAAATAAACAGGGTTGTAGAAAAAGTATAGTGTTTCACTAGTCGAAAAAAAATTTTGAAGCTCGTAAACTGTTCTCTCGCTTGAAAAAATGTTACTTCCGTCACTCGTAAAACAATATACTATTATATTACCTAAATACTGATAATGTACCTTTCGCACACCCGCGAATGACGAGTATATAGTGCCACTCATAACAAAAAATTGCGGTTGAAAATTCATCTAAAGTTTGGGAAACACGAAACACCGTGTAGGTAATGATTTTTTTGTTGGATTATTAAGAACTTAATTCAGCCGCAAGAACAATCTCACCAACTGTATTAATCTCGAGCAAGGGCTTCAGTTTTCTCTCTCGTGATTTATTGCAATATTTATTGAACGACTTTCTTAGTCAACCTGAAATATTTCTCCTTTGGGTGTTGTCTGTAATATTCTTTTTACCATTCAACGAATAGAAATTTCAGTCCAAAAAATGCCCTAAAATGTAATTGCATTCTCTACATCTTTCTTCAAATTTTCTGCAGAATTCTGTAGAATTTTCATATAATTGTGCACTGGTCAGTTCATCACTGTCTAGCATTTCTGTTGATAATATGTTCTCGTACACACTCTAGTATTTTACGAATATTGGACTTACTGTACCAAACGGTAATTTGGATCATTATTACTGAAAAGGTATTAAAGAAAAAACTTGGTGAATCTAGGCCATTAAACTCTATTCATAGATAGACAACTCACCTTCGACTACATTTTTCAAAGCTAGTTCAGTATTTCCATGAACATGCGAAAACTCATACAAAACTCGTCAAGGAACAATAATTCGCCAATAAAAATCAGAATGACAGCATATAAATAATGGAATATTCATGGAGATGAAAAACAGTTCGTGAATTTGTGGGCCAACAAGATTTCACCCAGTCAGAATCAACAATGTTTGGGTATAACAGTTGGACTATCGCCTTGAATTTCCGCCGATAACAACGCGATTGAAACATAATTCTTAAAAGATCATTTCCCATCCTGTTTTCAAGGAGAGTTTCAATGACTATCCAAAATTCATTATAGCCCATGAGATAAGCAATCATTTATGATTAAATTGCTGGAGTATTAATGTTTTTTGCGCACTTCCGTTTCTTCACTTTTGTCCAGTCAGATTGAACATCGAAACCACTGTGCGACGTCCGAAATTGGCATTAATGGTGAAAAATCGCCAAATAACTCGTCTTGCGGACTCGTAGTCCGCACGTTAACTCTCTAAGCTTTTAACACATTTCAATATGATATGCAAAAAAGTTATTATTTACAAAATGCGGAAATAGAGTATACGCACTTTGTCAGAAAAGGTATTTTACTTGACTCATATGGTATTTAAAACTTTGCTTCGCTCGGATTGGAACTCACCATATTACCATACTTTTTTTTTCTTGTCTGAAGAGAGAAGATTTTGCATAAGACGCTGGTCGTTCCAGAGTGCTGGATTCTCACCGACTAAAACCTCACCTCTCATCTACCTCACCGCACCGGAATCCGCTTTCGCATTTCTTCAGTGTGGTAGGCTGTATCTTCATTCACCTTTCTTCGTTCTCTTCAGTCTCAATTATATGACGAATGACTTTATAAGTACTGTTCCAGCCTCTTTCTGATGTTATCATGATTCCCATCATATTATCTGCATCAAAAACTGTGCCTGCTTCTCTCACGTACTTCTCTCTCTCTCCTCATGCCACCTTGGACAAGCAAATAGCGTGTGTTCTGCATCGTCTATTTCTCCGCAGTATAGGCACTCATTGGAGTCTGATATTCTCCTCGTACAAGTAGTTCCGAAAACAGCCATGTCCAGAAAGTGCTTGCGTCAGATAATAGTCAACTTCTCCATGAACTCTATTTATCCAAGTTTCAATTTCCGGTATTAGCCGCCAAGTCCATCGTCCGAATGTTCCATTTATCCAAGCCTCCTGCCATTTGGTCATGAGTGTAGCTCTGGCTGTATTTATCACCTCACCATCGTATGTCTGCCATCTTTCTCCAATGAGAAGTATCATGGGGGGTAGTCCTGCTATGACACCCACTCCTTCTGCCGATACGGTTCTATATGCACTGCATATCCTCATGCACATTAGTCTTTGGATCTCTGTAGTTTCTTCAGCAGTTTTTTGTTTCCGGTAGCTGCGTAAAGAGTCTGGGAATGTATCACACTTGAAAAGGTTCTCCTTTTGGATGATCTGGGTCCTCTAATGTTCGGAGGTAGACTTGTCAAAGCTGCAATGGTCTTTTCGGCTTTTTCTACGGCTTTATTTATATGTTCGGCGGAAGTAAGTTCAGTATCCAACCATACCCCTAGGTACTTGATTGCTTTAATGAATTTTACCATTGTGCCCAGAACTTCGAATTGTATTGAAGCTATGTTCCTTCTCGTGGTGAGGAGGACTGCCTCCGTTTCTTTGGGAGCTAGCTGTAGTCCTCTGCTTTCCATCCAGTTAACAACTCACATGAGTTCGATATTTGCCGTATTCATCAGAGTCCGTTCCCCTCTTGCAACCACTACCATGGCCACATCATCCGCAAAGCCTATTTGTGTGATACCCCCAGGCAATTCCACTCTCAGCAGATCATCATATAAAATATTCCACAGAGTAGGCCCTAAAACTGATCCCCGTGGAACGCCGCAACTTAAAGTTATGGTTTCGTTGGGCCCATCAGCCTCCAGTATGACTCGCCTCTCCGATGGGTAGGACGCTATGATACTCACCAGGCTCTCCTCGATTTTTTTTCTCAGTGCCTCTAGGATCAGTTGCCATGATGCGCTATTGAATGCATATTCAAGCAAAATTCCACTTTTCTGAACTTGAAACGTAATATACTATTAACGTGATGATATTTAATACAAGCCTGAAATTGAACTTTGCTGGTTGTTTTATTTCATACTACCAACAATTCAGTTGGATATAAAATTCGATATACAAGCACGTAACAATTTTTCTTTCGAATCAATTGAAGAACGTTGTACAATTTTGTAGCTATGATCTGACGAACTGCCAAGGAACAATAGTCGACGAGTATGTATTTTTTTTATGTATGACCACGCATAACTTTCCACACAATAGTCTCAAAATTGGTCTCATTTGGATTTGAAAAAAAATGTAGGAAAATGGGGGATGATTGTCGGTTCACCCACTGAATTTTTACTTCTTGAACGATTTAATTTAGGGTTATCCGATTCATATGATTCTTTTTTTTTGTATAGTGTATGCTTGTTAATTGGTCCAATTTGAATTTGGACAAATAAGGGACGATTCATCAATTTTACACCTGTCAACCGATTCTGTTGAAACTTAGCAGACATATGTAGTTCTGATGTCACTCTGGCATAATGGAGACCCGGAATTAATCTAATAATGGAAACGAAAGACAGTCGAGGGATCTCCTCAACGGTTCATAGCAGCTACTCCTTGTTTGGGGTAAACTGTACATATATAATTACATGTCCTGACTTACGGACTCACTGATTGACAGATACACGATCAACGCCCAGATTAAACTTCTGGACCTAAGAGCTGAATTTTGACAGCATATTTTTGAAATTCCATCGCTTAATGATAGAAAAGGTGGGTGAGAAGGGGGTGAAAGTGAAAGTCTAGTTTCTTTTGAAATAAGAGTCATGGGAGTGAGTATTTGGGCTCTTCTTGACAAATAAAAAACTGTATAGTTAGTGTTAAAGTTAGGATCAAGATAATTGGTAATTGCAAGTCTTTGTTACAAATAAAAGATACATGTTACGGTGGTTTTGAAAATTGAACCCCTAAAGGGGTGAAATGGGGCTTAAATTGGGATTGGAAGTTTGTAAAGGAATTCCGTTAGTTTTCAAGTTGAGGTCATAATAATTGATATTTGAAGTCTTTGTTACATATAAAAAAATATGTATTTCAGTATTTTTAGAAATTCAATTGCAACGGTAAATCTCCAGCGATAAACAATAACATTTCAAAAATGCGCTCTCCGCATGACCACTCGCAACGACGTGTGCCCTCATGTGTGAGCCCGTTCGGGTAGCTGTCTCGCTGATATTGACTTCGAGAACGCTCGGCAATTTTCTGCGAAAAAACGCGCCGCCGCGCGACCCGCTGCCATCATTTTACGCTTAACGTAATTAATTTGCTTGTTTGTTTGACGCCGAGTTCAGTCATTGAGACTTGAGAGAATAATTTTATTTTTCGCTCTTTAGGTTCTTTTTTCGTCGGTATAATTTCATATATATATATATATATATACAGTGCTTCTCGAAAGTCCCCTACCCCTCTTATTTTTGGAACGATTATACATAAACAAGTGAAATTTGGAAACTGAATATTAAAGGTTGTAAACTTCCCTACTAGTGATGATAGATGACGATATCGTCAAAGATGACGTCACAAGGCCATTGTGACCAATAATTTTGGATGGAACCCTTAGGCAAGCGACACCTCTTTTGAAAGGTATCGAAAAAATCTATTCAATGATACTTATTTTGTTTATGTTTATGGCAGTTTAAATGGCTCATTCGTAAACATTGAAATTTAAATTCCATTCAGTATGATATCAATTACAGATTTAAGAATCAGTATCTTCTTGAAGAAATTGCTCGAAGTGACCTCCATTTACTTCCTGACAGTCAAATATCCTATTTTTAAACTCTTCTCGTACTTTTGCAAATGTGTCTGCGGAAACAGCCTCACATTCTGCAACAATACGTTGTTTTAAAACGTCAATATTGTCAGGTTCAGTGGCGTAAACCTTCGATTTGGGGTACCCCCACAGAAAAAAAATCCAAAGGTGTGAGGTCCGGTGATCGAGATGGCCATTCCATTGAACCTCGTCGTCCAATCCATCTTCCACGATACTCCTCATCCAAATACCGTCTTACTGCACCGTAATAGTGTGGGGAAGTCATTTCCAAGTTGCTGAATTCATCTGGATTATCTTCCAGAATTTCAAGGATTAACGGTTCTATTGCGTTTCGCATCAGCTCCAGATAAACCTCGCCAGTAAAATAAGTATTCAAAAGAGAGGCCCAACGATATGGTTTTCCAGGATACCTGCCCAAACATTCATCTTCTGGGGAAATTGGGTATGTGTTTCACGGAACAGGTGAGGATTTGCGTCACTCCAATACCTCACATTCTGTGTATTTCCATTTCCATTTAGATAGAAAGTACTTCCGTCACTAAAACAACTTGTTTTGACATAGTCTGGCTGTTGGTTAATTTTAGTTTCCATTCTTTCACGAAATTCTAGTCTTCGGTCTGGGTCATCGTCTGAGAGTTGATGAACCATTTTTAATTTGTATGGATGAAATTTGTTTTTTTTTCAACACCCTGTGTATTGTACTTCGACTGACTTCACAGGTAGATGCAACGTGAGTTGTTGGAGGAGTAGGATCAACTATTACTTCTGCCAGTATATCAATTTTTTCCTCATCAGAAATTTGTGGTCTGCCAGATCGTTTCGCATCATCAATACTACCCGTTGTTTCAAACTTACGAAGAAGCTCCCTCAAATAAGTCCCCGAAACGGGGCGATCGAGAAACCTCTCATCAAAAATGCGTTCTGCTGCATGAATATGTTGTCCAGTTTCAGCAATAACTAGGATCGCTGCTACTTTATCACCTGAAGCACGTACCATTTCGCTTCTTGAAGCACTTGAACGTTCGGCTCACAACAGTTTAACAAATTATTGAAATGTACAAAAATATTGAAAGTTCCAAAAGCTGCTGAAACAGTTAAAAGTTCGATAAACAATACACAAATTATTAAATGTAGAAAAACTTGGACAATTACAAAAACGTCGAATTAGGGAGACTAACAAAAACGTCAGCTTATTTGACAACTATCCAGAGGCGGAACTTCAATTTGGAATTTTAGTATTAACTGATTTAATTCATCACAGCTTTGCGTTTTTTAAAAGCGAGTTGCCAAAACTGCCATAAACACAAACAAAATTAGTATAATTTAATAGGTTTTTTCGATACCTTTTGAAAGAGTTATCGCTTGCCGTAGGGTTCCATCTGAAATTATCGGTCACAATGGCCTTGTGACGTCATCTTTGACGATTTCGTCATCTATCATCACTAGAAGGGAAGTTTACAACCTTTAATATTCAGTTTCCAAATTTCACTTGTTTATGTATAATCGTTCCAAAAATAATAGAGGGGAGGGGACTTTTGAGAAGCACTGTATATATGTTTTTGGTGGAATATATCTGTCTGAATTCTTTCAAACTCTCCCATTGAAACAATTGTCCTGCAAGGTTCGATCGTTGAAAAAATCATCGAGAAAATGTGAGAATGAAAGCGTTAATGAATAATAATTCAAGAAATTTTCATAAATCGCAAATTGATTACTCATATTTTATGTCGGGTTGCTCGTTATTTCCACCGAAATCATTTACCGAACATGTGCATATATTCTCTTCAGAATATGTCCTGTTGATTCAGGCTGAGAGATTCTAAATGTTCAGCAAATCAATTTTGAATGATTTCGTTCCGATTTATACCCACATGATATGTTTATTCTAGTGGAATAACACGGCTCCGGGGTATTTCGAGTGTGTATGCACGCGAGGTTGTGCTCAACATCAACAGGTTTGCTCGGAGTGATCGGAAAACCCCCATTACGTAATTTTTCGGTTCAGTTCAATTAATGTTCTCCTCAGCTCTAAAAACGACTTATCGTATGAATATAAATTTAATCTGCAAGAGGAGTGATCTAATAGAGAAAGGAAGTATGTTCATGATCGGTGTAAGGAATGTGATGTTCTATAATTGGATGAGTCAGAATGAGTTGAAAAGAAACTCTGTATGCTGATTCCTCACGTTGCCGTTGTTTGGAAAAAGGAAGTTTCTCAGTTGGGAAACAGACTGGTGAATCTGGTAAAAAAAATCACGCTTTAAATGATTTATATGAAAACGTCTGAGAGGAAACATATGGATTTCACACACAATTCCGGTTTGACAATGCGAGTGAAGTTCCATGCGAGTGACGTAGTTACAGATATCCGAATATATAAAGTGCAGGCGTTTTCATGGCAAAGTAGGCAATAAATCATCGGTGAAACGAATGTATATATTTATTTCATTTCGACTTTTTCTGCTTATGGTATTGAAAATGAGTGACAGCTGACGGGCCAGCCCAAACTATACTGAGAGTAATTTTTGAGAATGATTGTGCGGCGAAAAGATTAGTGTAGTACAGGTATGTCCGCGCTTAATTCTTTCTAAATCTGAATTTTCCAGGGTCGGATTTGGAATTGTAAAGAAAATAATTGAGGAGAATCAAATAACCCATTAAACTAGTATGGAAACTGAGTATGATAGAATTAATAGAAGTAAATCGGTTTCTCACATTTGGAAGCACTTTTCACAAATACTTATTACATATAATCAGATATATTAATTCATTTATATATTTCAGGAACACTCAAGATAATGAACTCAGCATAGGGGTGAAAGGTTATTTTTGTTTCACCTCCTATGCAACCGTCCGATCTTCCTCAAAATGAACAGGTAACATTTTGATACAAATATATTGTTTTCAGGAAATGAACACGCCATACATCAAATAAACAATGAAATGTTATCTCTCTTTTCGGCAGAATTCTTCGAAATGATCAGAGCAAGAGATGTTCCAAAACTACGGAAGGAATCCTGTAAAAACTAACAATTTTATTATACCATTACAAGTTTTGAGAGCAGGAACATATACGGTCTCCGTAACGCCAGTCGTGTATACATATATTGAGAAATAATATATATATATATATATATATATATATATATATATATGTATTTTGTTGTGTTGGGAAATGTTATAAAATAATTAAACTCATAATTATTATTATTAAGTAATTTGGTTATCGTGGATAATGCTATATTGTTTTGCAATTTTTCTTTGCCTTTCCACTATTCCAAACTTATACTATGCTCTAGTCGATGCATATGTATCAAGAGGTCAGCCTTATCGTACGTTTGTTGTCAAAAGTATGTGACCAACAATACCTCTCATGAAAATTCACAATTGAATCCTATATGGAATGAAATTTATAGAAAACATTGTATTTGAAGTATATCAACTGATATATAATTGGAACATCCTGTATGATGAATCTCATCAACAGGAAACCACCAATGAGATATCGATAGAGTTGTGTGGAAAAGGGGATGAAATATAAAAGATATGAAAGCAGAAATTATCAGAAATAGATTTTATACGAATTTGTACATAGTATATAAGATCAAGGATTAGATTTCATCAATAAAATCATGACTAGTAATTAGAATGACAAATAATTAGATAGGAAGTGGCACTGAACTCTGAAAATCTGTGAAAAAGAAAAAATGTGTATGTTGCCATGGAAGAAAATAACGAGTTTGGAGATGATCGAAAAAAATCAAGAGAAGAAAGCCACGTACAATTCAAGAAAAAACCTGCTTAACTATTCTCGAACGAAATCAATTCCAATGAGGCACAACTGGGAGCAATAATTTATCACAAAACTCCACTCACCCGGTGACAGAAGAGGAATCCTGGAGAAGCCAATTACTGGAACAAAAATTTGTTTTGGACGCACGTAAGCTGTCATTCCAATTTCAAAAGAACTTCCACGAGGCTGGGTCACAGCACAGGGTGAAGACATATATTCTATTCACAAGAAGTCAGTGTGCTCCGTTTCAGTTTATCAAATAACATTGAGTATCTGATTCACTGTGTTCCTTTTTGATTGAACATTCCATAACAATTTGATAAAGGACTGATAATAACTTTTAGACATTTTCCAACTGGTATAATCACTCATACTGATTTGCAACATATCAGATTATTGTTTTTATTTTAGTCCATAAGATAGTTTTCGCAGAATAGGTCAGTTTTCAAGGTTTTATCTGAATAAAAACATCCATTTGATTAATTTCTGCAATCAGTGTTTTATCTTTGAACATCTAACCACACTTTTCCCCACTAAACAGCATTTGATATCGAGTCGTTCGACAAGATGGCACTGCTGAACTTGCTTATCTAGAGAAAGGAGACTCATTGTTCATAGGCGTACCGACTGAGCTGGGATAAGGTAAAAAGAGGTTTGAAAAAGGGTAATAACATAGCCAGAGTTTTCATTTTGTTATGATAGGGATTCATTAATAAAATGTTTGATACAAATCTACAAAATATATAAACACCGAAATCCATCCCATCATAAAATATAATATAATAAATATATATATATATATATATATATATATATATATATATATATATTTATATATATATATATATATAAATATATATAAATAATATATATATATATATATATATATATATATATATATATATATATATATATATATATATATATATATATATATATATATATATATATATATATATATATATATATATATATATATATATATATATATATATATATATATATACACGTATCGCCTATAGAGAAAGATTCGTATGGAAAACTCTTTTATTTTACGTGTAGCATTCTGAAAATGGGCCGCGAGTGAACTACCTTTATTTTTCATGATATTGAAAATTTTCAGGAAAAATAATTTCAAGGAATGACAATGTCTACTCAGATATGAAATTTGAAGAAGAAAGGAAAATATTTATATTTTTCATAATTTAGCGCACTCATTTCATCCGAAGATAACAACATAATAATTTCAGTCGATGAAGGTGACCAATCAATACCAGCACAGTGGTGGGGTGTGGAAAAATATCATTCTATTTTTCAATGGTAATTTTTTCATTCAAAATCTGCATCGCCTCTGTGTCTATGATACCCATTTCATCTCATCATTATTGCGTAAATTCTTCCATTTTTTGGCAAGAAATTTCAGATTCTTGAATCGAGAAAGACAATCAACTTGAAAATTGAAAAACACATTCTTTCTCTGTATCAAAAATTGTTTGTCAATTTGGCAATCTCTGGGGATACGCAATATTCGTGAATTTTCCAGTTTGTAAAAAAATCAAAAGTAGAAAAGAATACTTTCAAATTATGGAATATCAAAGGATATTTATTTCAAAGACGTCGTGTAATTCTTATTTGTAAGTAGTATTTAAGAACGAAAATGTTATGGATGGTACCGGATTCATTTATTTTCTTTTCGATAACCTCGTATGCTTCATCTTCTTTCATCCGAAAAAAAGGAATCTTTCGAAAATTAATTTTTGTAAATGATGAATAGCAACCACCATCAATTAACTGAGATACCGATTTTCCCTTTAGATACTCTCCGAACTAGTTAATTAACATTATGATAGGGCAACAGCTACCCTCTAGAGCGGAACTGTTGTTTACTACATTCTGGATCAACAGTTTGAGATAACGACCTACCACTTCATTCGGAAAAATTGCGTATAGAATCGAGATGTCTTCATCGATAGGGCGACGATTTCTAACTCTAACGAATTTGACGGGATGTTAATGAAAAATAGTATATTTGATTTGTTTTTTCTTTGGGTGGAGTTTTAACAATATATCTTGATATTTCAACCGACATGATGTTTTTAGTAGTTATTCCTGAGCTAAATTCAACTAATGTTTATGACAGATTTAGACAAAAGCGAGATTGAGGAGTAACTCACTCATATGGGAACCTCAAATCATAAACATAGTTTTATTCATGTCAGAATGAAAGAAGGTTCAACTCTCTCGGACTTCCCTAAGAATAAAAAACATACTTTATCTACTCCTATCAAATTATATATTGATCATTAAACTGTTTTTGAGCAATTAATAGTATCTATAATCAAACAACGTGAGTTATAATAACTCACTACTATAACTCACTATGATAAATCGGAAAAGATTCTTGGAATTATTTACGAACCGAATATCAAGGTGGCTCTGTTCTTATGTACAAGCCGAAAGGGAACAGTCTATTATTGTTATTGAGGGGAGTGATGTCACTTGAATAATTTTGACGTTTTCAAATTGAGTTAATACCTAATTATTCTAAATTTTGTGCTGAAAAAGTTCAATTCAGATAGTGGAGATGAATAATTATGTACACCTCCAGAAATAAGACAAGTAGCTAATGTTACCCTACAAAATTTATTGCCCGAAAAATCCCAAAACAAATATAAAGGTGTATACAAAAATTTTCAAAATTGGTGTAGCAAAAACATTGAGTCATCGTTCACAGAAAATGAACTTTTGGCATATTTTAGTGAACTTAGCACTAAATATGAAGCATCGTCCCTATGAACTTTCAACTCCATGCTAAGAAGCACACTCAACATAATTAATGGAATCAATATAGAGAATTATTTGAAATTACGCGCGTTTCTTGAACGTCAATCAGAGAAACATGTAGCTAAAAAGGCAAAAACTTTTAGGCCAGAACAACTTAATAATTTCATGAATGAAGCTCCTGATGAGAAATATCTGGCGACAAAGGTAGTAGATCTCACAATATTCAATCGTTTTTATCATCTAGTCAATTACATAATTTATTTCAGGTTGCTTTAGTAATAGGCCTTATGGGTGCTCGTCGTGCAGCAGAATTGCATTCTGTGTAAATTACAGATTAAGAAGATCATGGATCTATTTCCATGGTCAGTGTACCAAATACAAAAACAAAAATTGCCAGAAAATTCACTTTTACGGAGAATTTGTATACCATAGTTAAGAAATATTTAAATCCTCGTCCTACTGATATATCGCAAACGATATTATTCTTTGAATTTCAAAATGGAAAATATCACTCACAAAGAATTGGCATTAATAAATTTGGAGCAATGGGGAAAGACATTGCTACATTTTTCAAATTACCACACTGTAATTTATATACAGGGAATTGTTTTCGCCGCTCGTCGGCAACTTTATTGGTAGATGCTGAAGGGGATATAACGGCACTGAATCGCCATGGGGGTTGCCGATGAACTACTGTGGCTGAGGGGTACGTTGATGATTCCGAAAAGAATAAAACAGATACTGCAAATAAAATATACAGTTCTATAACACCTCAACCAGTTAGTACATCAACAACATATATGCAACAAACCCAAAATGAAACAATAAACTTGCATAATTCAGTCCCACATATTCAGTTAACTGGTTGTTCAAACTTTACAGTTAATTTTATTAATAAAAAAAATGAGTAATTACAATTAAAGTTTTTATAGCATTGTTATAGGTAACCATTAGGATTTGTGAATGAAGTTTCTCCTCTGTACTTATATCTTAGTATGTATTGTTATAGTCGTAGATAAAGTATAGTATTAAACTTGCGGTGATGGTCATAACTCACTTGATGAATTACAACACTCGCCTGCGGCTCGTGCTGCAAACTTCATCTGCGTGAGTTATGACCTACATTACCGCTCGTTAAATAATATACTATTATTCTTGCCAGTGCGTTCGTGCGGGATTTGCACAGAATCATTTCAAAAAAAAAAGTGATAAGCCACTGCTTTTCACTAAAGTGAAAATTATTTTTGAGATCTTCATTTCTTTCTGAGCAAATCTTGTCTCCTGATTTTTTTTTCGTTTGTTGTACGGTTTTCGCATGAAAAATTAAATGCATTCATTTGCATCTCGCTAGACTACTCAGGAAAAAAAAACAATGTAGGTAACTTCAAACAAGAATGTATTCAAGAGAATAATTTTTAAAGGGTAGAATCTAATAATTTGAGTAATCTGAGTACATTTTGTAATTCCAACACAAATTCACCCTGGACGCACAAAGAAATAAATTGAATCGGATGTTGAAAATGTAAACCTCCTGCCTCTGTTCTTTTTCTCATTGACTCACGTACTATTTGGAAAATGTCGCGACTGATTCTAATAGTTTCGCAAGAAACAATGATGCCATTCCTCAACTGCTCTCAAGTATGAATGAGTATGCTGTACACCAACGTTTTAAGATAACCCCAAAGGTAATTATCTGATTTATTGAGGTCCAGGGACCTAGGTGGCAATTCATGTGGTCCTTCGCGACCTATCCAGCGATTATTGTAATTTTGGTTCGAATATTCGCGCGCCAGAGCATTGGAACGCGCTGGCGCCCCGTCGTGCATAAACCACAGTCGATTTCTTACTAAAATGAGAATATTTTCCATCAAAGCTGGCAACTCGTTTTCGAGAAACTGCCGGTAATTAGGTCCATTCAACCTCGCAGGAAGAAAATAAATAATCACCTCATATTCTAACCCACACGTAAACGGAAAACTGCTCCTGGTGACGGGTTTCCAAGATTCAATGTGGGGTTTTTAAAAATGAGTATTGTGAAAGTTTTGGATGGCGTTTCTGAAAAATTGGCTTCATCGGTGAAGAAAATTTCAGTATCGAATGATGAATTTTCATACACTTTTTGAAGAAACCATTGCCAAAAGTTCATCCGTAATGGAAAGTAACGAGGGAGTATCGCCTGGCATGGTTGGATATGGTAGGGACATAATAAGAAGTCATGGAGGATTTTGCGAACGAAAAAATGTGAGATATTCGAATTGTTCAAAATTTTTCGTGTACTTAATCCGGGATCTTCCCCAATTGAATTCAAAACCGCTACCTCAATTTCTGTTGTTCTTACAGTAGGTACGTAAGATGAGTGTCTGGTTCAAAACTTTCCTTTCCGAATGTTTGAAATGGTTAGTGCATCTGGAATATTTCTATTTGGAAAGCGGTCTTCATACAACCCCCTGGCTTCCAGTTCGTTACCATCAGCAAGCCCATACATGTAATGCATATCTGCAAACTCAGGATTCGTAAAATGGACCATTTTTTGTTATTGATATTGCAAAATGACTCAAGGACGTGAAAACTAGACTAGGTAGACAACTGTCAAAACTGTTTATGCTTACTTGTGTATCATTCAGTATTTAATATATGTATATATGATTGTGTTTTAATTAATCATTATTATTGTTGTTATTATTGAGTTATTATGGTAACTATAATTTTAAATTATATTCAGCATAATGAATATATATATATATATATATATATATATATATATATATATATATATATTGTTATGTTATGTTATGCCAGTTGTAAATTTTAAAAGACTAAAAACCCACAAAAAGAATAATTACTAGATGGTTAATGGTTTCAAGAGTTTGTTTGTGAATAACTTTTGAAATTCTATATATATTGTGAGCCTAGGTAGAATATGGCTAGATAAAAATGTCAAAATTCTATAAAACAATCAATTCCATACACTGTCAAAATTATTATAACTCATAATTGCTCAAAAGACAATAAAAAGTCTAAATTTAGAAAATTTTCAGGAATAAACAGTAATCAACACATTAATAAATTTGAAACATACAGTATATGAAACTGTAGCTAACAAAAAGTAGCCAATGATAGAACAGCAAATGTCTTTATAAAATAGCCAATCAGGGAATAGATGGTCAGGTGTAAAATTGGAAATTGTGGGAGAGTAGCAATGAGATGGTATCAGAAGCAATTATTTTTGAAATTTGTAAATAATGATAAGAGTGGAAAAATAATTATATATATAAATTATGCAATATAAGTATAAACAGTGAAAAGTGACAATTTAGTGAACCAATTCAAAAATTCAAATGAAAAAACAAGGAGAAAAAGATGTATCTAGGCGATAGAAAACGAAGCTTCAAGAGAGATCGAAAATAAATTTCCAAGCGGATGCCACGCAAAAATTTTACAAAAAGAAAATTGGAATAATCCCATCATTTGGTAAACAAAACCAATATTACCTTAATGATAACATATCCACGGATCCAAATGCTGATTTCCGCATCTATATAGTTCCTGATTCATGGTATTGCAGTCCTGACAGCGATTCGAGAGAGGAGACATCCAGTTTCATGGTTCAATTAGAACACCAACAGTTCCAACCAGGTATAAAACTTCAATAGTGCTCTTCCGGTCCTGAACTATTTCACAAATAACATATTTCACATTCGAAGAACTTTATGTCACCCTATTTTGAACAATAACAGAAAACGTCACTCTCACGGAAAAAGTGAGGTTCTGTTCATCTATCCATGATCTGATTTATTATTATCATCCGTGAATATTTGTTCGATTCACCCTAGTATAAGTTATTTCTCGTAGGCCAGGTATTATTAAGTCTTCCTGAATAAAGGAGATAATTGCTTTTTGATATTTTGTTGTTTGTTTTCTCACAATGATCAATAACATACCAAAGAACATTCAATAAACTGAAGTTAGCCAGCAGTGGCAGTGTCTCTATTGCCTTGAACCGGCCACCTTGAGATAAGGGCGTACCAACTGTTGCTTAGCCGTGGTGAGGAAAATAGTAATTGTTGGTAGCGTGACGAGAGAACAGTGACGTTCGCTGGCAATTATTATTACAGCATACAATACAGGGGCAGAAATATCTATTTATATCATATCAATTTGGCTCACAAAAAATAAAAATAAAATTATTAACTATCTTACTATATAAAAAACAATTAGAATTTTCAATATATCAAAACATTACAATATATATATATATATATATATATATATATATATATATATATATATATGTGACTGTGCTTCAATAAGTATTATCGAATTCTTCTTTTTTTTTCTCATTAGTATTTCAATATGGTGATTATGTGATTGTGTTATTTACTATCGTGATGAATTTTTTATATATTTCAATTGTTTGTTCCATTGCTCTCCACTATTTTATCACTATTTCATTTTTTCACTATTTTATCAATATTTTATAAATTTACTATATATTACAAATAACTATTTGATCAATATTTTATAAATTTACTGTATATAACAGATAACTAATTACTTATTTTAAAATTCATTTCATAATAACCTTAGTGATCCACGCGCAGGTTAGCCTTTGTGGATCTTATCTGTGTTTATTTACTTGCATTCCTCATCAATGAATTGAAAGTGTATGTATCGCTTCTTTAGTGAATAAATATTATTATTATTATTATTATAATCATTATATTATTATTATTACAAAACAAAATATGTTTCATACCTACGTTTTCAATCCTTGAAAATACCCAATTTCATAACAACGTGCAAATGAATAAATTTAATTTTTATATGCGAAAACCAAACGTCAAACGAAAAAAAAGAGACCAGATTTGCTGAGAAAGGAATGAGGATTTCAAAAATGAGTTTTACTTCGAGAAAAAGTAGTGACGTATCACTTTTCTCTTCAAAATGATTCAGTGCAAATCCCGCTCGAACGCCACTGGTAAGAATGAAGGATTATGATGTCCAGCAGAAAATGCCTTTTGATGCATAGAAAATGCGTTCTACGTTTTCCAAAATATCTAGGATCATACCAAAGGTGTCTTTAGCACCCAGTAGTTCGAAAGTTATGACCTTTTGGACAAACGAGGGAGTTGAGGAGGAATGTGAAGTTTTTGAGCCCCACATAAGCGATCACAAAGCACAAATATTGAAAATTCTACTTCTCTATACAAGCAAAATAGATGAAGTAAAGAATGAAAAAGTCATCAGAACTTTCTCAGAACAAAACATGTTGAGTTTTCAACATTACTTTAATAAAGACAATTCACTATATCTGTGCTCAAGTGACAATATAAATGACTACTATAGACTATTTATGGAACATTCCGAATGGGCTCTAGATGTAAGCAGCCCAAAACAAAAAACCACTTCAAAAAACAAAAACAAAAATAAAAATAAGAGTAAAGAGATTCAAAAGGAAATTGATGATCTCAAGTTTCTTTATTACATATCAAATAATTCAGAAGATCCAGTCTTGATAGATTCCTATAAAAAACACAAGGAGAACATCAATAGAAGAACAAATGAATTGAAAAAAGTAGATAACATCAACAGAATAGATACTGCATCAAACAAAAGCAAAGAACTGTGGAGAATAGTAAATGACAGGCTAGGGAAGAAAACATCAAAATATAATATCAATCTGATGCATAACAATAATATAATGAGTGATGTTACCGAAATCAGTAATTTATTTGTGAATTATTTCACAACATTTGTGCATGAAAAACTAGATACAACTTCAAATAACAAATCCCTGGAACCAAAAAAAAATTAAAATAAATTTTTCTGGAACTTTTATGCAAAAAGTAATCCAAATAATAAACAATTTGAAAAACAAAAACTCAATGGGTATGGACGAAATCTTTATCAAACTATCAAAGTTTTGCAAAAAGGCACTATCAGAATCCATAGCCTTTCTTTTGAACAAATCTATGGAGTTTCCGGATGATCTAAAGCTTGGCAAAGTGATCCCAGTATATAAAAAAAATGATCCACAAACAGCCGAAAACTATAGACCCATAGTACTACTCAGTCATTTTTCCAAAGTGACTGAAAGAGGTATTGCATATACGTTATACAATTTTCTCGAAAAATACAATATTCTATCCTCTTCTCAATTTGGATATCGAACAGCAAAATCAACTGAACTAGCCACCATATAATTTACTCAGACTATCTATAAACATCTAGATACAGGAAGGAAAGTAGCCGGTGTTTTCTTCGACCTAACTGCAGCCTTTGACTGCATAAATCATCAGTATCTTCTTAACAAACTATCAACACTAGGGATCAGGGGAACCTACTGAAGTGGATAGAATCATATATATCCAACAGAAAAATTAGTGTGTCTATAAAAGAAGTATTGTCAACCGAAAAATGTGTCGATATTGGTGTGCCCCAAGGCTCTGTATTGGGGCCACTTCTATTCCTAATTTTTGTGAACGGCCTTCCAGATTATATTACAGAAGGGCAGATTTTTATGTACGCTGATGACACTTCTGTGATAATCGAGGCATCAACCATAAGAGAATTAGATCTAGAAATGGAAAAAATCACAAAACAGTTTGAATCTTGGTATCAACAAAATTCACTCATGGTAAATGAATCAAAATCGGTATGTGTTTATTTTTCCAATATGAACAGCGACATAACCCCCACAATGAACAGTATAGAATTCAAAGGCAGCACAAAATTTCTAGGAACTGTCATAGACAGCAAACTACACTTCACACTGGAATAGACAATATATGTTCCAAACTTGCAAGAGCAACCTTCGCGATCTTGAACCAAACAAACAAAGAATTTATAGGAAAGCATACTCGGTAATGAGTTACAACATAGTCGTTTGGGGCCAATCAACATACAGGATGTTTCTAGAAAGAAATTATAATGCAAGAACGAATAATAAGAATAATTTTTACCATGGGCTACAGAGATTCATGCAGAACAGTCCTGAAAAAAAAACAGAATACTTTTCTTAACAAGCATCTACCTATTCAGAAATATCATGTTTATATGTACACAAATGAAAATAACTTCCTTAAGAACAGCAACGTGCATAATTATAAAACTAGAAATGCTAAAAAGCTTCATCTCACTGAATGCAACCTCAGTGAATTTAAAAATTCACCAAACTATGAGGTCCGAAGTTTTCAATAACTCCCGGAAAATATAAAGAGTTTTAAATCATATCAAGCATTCAGGAAAGCATTAAAAGAATACTCAGTAGAAAAATGTTTTTATAATCTTGCAGAATTCATGCAATGAATTAGCTACTAAGGGTACTGTCATTTCCAACCTAGAATAAGATAACAAATAACAAATGATTGGCAGTTAATCAAGATACTTCACACCACTTATTCGATCCAAGTGTATATCCATAGCTTCAATCTACTCTCTATCTTAACAATATGCAATATTATATGAAAAAGCAAACATACTCATTTATACATGAACGTGTCAGTTTGTACTAACTGTATTTGACGAAACCTACTTCAAGTGTTCTTGGTAAATAAAGATTAATTATTATTATCATATGTACATATGAGTTCTTTTTTTAATGGACCAAAGAATAACTTCCTTGAATATAGGCATGTTATTAAGGAACATCCTGTATACAAGGCGTTTTTTTTTCAGCTACCGTAGTCGATGTAAGAAGCTACGGCATCGAGCTAGTTTATCGAGGTTTTTTGGACCCATATTCTACCAACCCAGATTTCTTCCATGTGGAAGATACACCTCAAATGTTCCTTATTCAAGTGTTGAAATGAAATCACAAGACATTTGCATGAAATAGTATTGCAAACTGAATCATTTGTTACATAAATATAGTGAACTCTTCAAGAAATCATGGAATCCAATTCTTTATTTAGTCATGTTATGAGCATCGGTGTGCTGCGAAAATGGGGAGATATGATGAACGTTTAATCGTAAAAGCTGCCCGCCCTACATGGCTGAGACAATCTGATTTATGGAAACTCATTTCATATCCATAGCATTCATTCCGGAGGATTATATTTCAAATCCCGAAAGTTCGACACATATTCCAATAGTTGCCGTCTATATTCGTAATTTATCCTATTAATTTCCATAATCTGAACTTTCGTAACGATTCCGACTGATTCGTTTTGATCTACGAGACAGAAGTTACGATATTTTATGAATAGCTCGAAATAGTACACCACTCTCACTGATTTTTCTTTCGATAATCCTACAGGTTGATATTGAATCTGGGGATTGTGGCTTTTAAAACAATGACCTAATTTATTTTTCGTTTTATTTTACACTTTACAACACAGAACAATGATCAACACTGACAACTGAATAACATATTGAAAATTCACTGTTGAAATACCACGCAATTCTCGATGAAAGAATTATTATTTCCCTATTTTGGGTTTTTTGTCGGCCTGGAAGTAGAAATCAATAGTCTGTTCTGAGATGGGCAAGTTACTAAATTTGTTCCGATACGTTACTGCGTTTTTGATATTCTGGATTCCAAAATAAACAAAGAAAATTTGAAATTGTCAGTAACATTTGAAAATTATTTGCCTAATATGTTTCACAACAAAAGTAAATTGGAAAATTCTCAATACAAAATATACTTCCTTTGGTGACGTTTAGGAAATCATCTCTGTACCCTTTATCAGATACTGGTTTTTGAAAATCAATCACCATTTTAAATTGCACTTGAAGTATTTTGTGTTATTTCGACAATTGCTTGTCAAAATCTGACATGCACACAGAATTTCACAGGATGTTCAGTTCAACGTGATCTATTTTTTGAAAAAATTCTGTAGTTCCACCTTCTTCTTCAGTAGGGATCATGTTGGATCCATAGTGAGAGGATGTCCTTTTCGTGACATTTTGTAAGTGCATGTGAATTTTCGTGTTGTCCCAATCTGCCATATAAGTCTACTCGACAAGTTTAAAATGGTCTAAAATAGAGATACTGCTCTTAAAATTATGTGTGATAGCTCATTGGATCCGGAATAACGCCTAGAAAAATGTGCCAAAAGCCGTGTATTGGCACATCGAAAATTTCAAAAGTTATAAACAAGTGAAGATGAAACAAAAAATGGCATTTCGTTTTTTGCCAATATTTCATAAACTATTGATATTTGAGAACCTTCGAAAAGTTTCTGAAAGAGGAGGAAATTTCCAATAAAAAACTCTCAGCTCCCGAAACTCTATCTCCATTAATTATAATTTTAATTTAACGCTGAAAATGGGTCTTCGAGCGATATTTTTAGGTTGCGCGCGCTCCGTCAAAAGCGAGACACATTAATTAATTTATTTAAGGTATTAAATATATTTTTTTTAATTTGAAAAATTATGGTGTATTCGGAACACTATAAATAATTCATTCCCATTGGAAATTTTACTCAAAGTTGATTTTTCAACAAGTTAAACGATTGTTAACTAACAAAATTTTCCCGAACTTATGTCTTGACTGTAAATTAAAAAAAAATGTTAAAATAATTGTCGTACAAATTTTTCGCTTTGTCGAGCCTTTCACATATACATACTCAACAAGATCACGCCATAAAAGTTAAAAAAAATATCCATACTTTGTTTATAGTAATGTTTGTACTCGAACAAAAACTAAAAAATCCAAGTAATGATGTTAAAAATTTTTTTTTTCTTAATTATCATATTATTGTTTTTTTATCAATACAAGATATGAATTGATTTGCAAAAAAACAAATTCCAGCCATTTGTTGATGAATTTTTTATAAACAAATTTATTATTTCAATATTTTTGAAATTTTTTTTTACAACTTTATTATATTACAAAGATTATAATTTTTGAACAAAATTGTTCCCTTTATAAATTTTTGATTGTTTATAATCGTTTTTTTATTTTTCTGGCTTAAATATTTAGTTAGGAATTATTTTTTTCCAAAAATCATAATTGACAGTCCTGTCCTCTATAAAATATCAAAAAAATTCCATTGTTTATTTACTTACCAATTTGGTATACATTTTTTTTTGAATTTGTTGGATTTTTTTTCTGAAACTTCTAAAATTTACAAAAACAACCATATATAACAGAGTATAGAAAAAAAAATCCAGTTTTTCATTGTACTTTGGTAATTGAAATTGGGAATTGTTTTTCCTATACTCTGTTATATATGGTTGTTTTTGTAAATTTTGGAAGTTTCAGAAAAAAAATCTAACAAAGTTAAAAATTTGTTTATAACAAATTGGTAAGCTAATGAACAATGGAATTGTTGTTAAAAAAAATATATTTTTTTTGTTACTTTATAGGGGACTGAACTCATTATTTGAACAAAAGAAATATAAAAAAAAGATTATAAACAATTAAAAATTGTTATTGAGGAACATTTGATTTTCTTCGAAAATCATAATATTTGTAATATAATCAATTTATTTATAAAAAATTTATCAACAAATAGCGGGAATAATTTTTTTTGCAAATTTATTCATATCTTGTATTAATAAAAAAACGATAATATGATGATTAAGGAAAAAATTTTTTTTAACAACATTCCTTGGATTTTTTAGTTTTTGTTCAAGTACAAAAATTATTATAAACAAAGTATTAATATTTTTTTCAACTTTCATGGCGTGATCTGGTCGAGTATGTATATAAAAGGCACTACGAAGCCAACAATTTTTACTACAATTATTTAAACTTTTTTTTTTCATTTACAATTAAGACAGAAGTTCGAGAAAATTTTGTTAGTTTACAATCGTTTAACTTGTTGAAAAATCAGCTTTAAGTAAAATTCCTAACGGGGATAAATCACTTATAGTGTTCCGAATACACCATAATTTTTTCAAATTGAAAAAAATATTATTAATACCTTAAATAAATTAATTAATGTGTCGTACTCGCTTTTGACGCCGCGCGCGCAACCTAAAAATGTCGATTGGAGACCCATTTTCAGCGTTAAATTAAGATTATAAATAACGGAGATAGAGTTCCAGGAGTTTTCTATTGGAAATTTTCTCCTCTTTCAGAATTTTTTGAAATTTCTCAAATATTAATAGTTTATGAAATATTGGCAAAAAACGAAATGCCATTTTTTGTTTCATCTTCAATTGTTTATAACTTTTGCAATTTTTTATGTGCTAATACACGCTTTCCGGCACATTTTTCTAGGCTTTATTCCGGATCCAATGAACTATCACACATAATATTAAGAGCAGTATCTCTATTTTAGACCATTTTCAACTTGTCGAGTAGACTATATGGGCCCTGTTTGTGTTAATATATGTTCTACCAATTTTCATTTTCCGATTTTCTTATTCTCAAAGGACTTGACGTTTCTCCCGTGTAAGTTCTAATGCAAACACATGGAACACTGTATACTGTTGATTCCGATCTCAACGTATTACGAGTTTTGAATACCGTTCTGACATTGAATTTGTTACCGATTCGAATTCTAATTCAAATTCAAATTCAAATTTGTTAAATCCTTTTTCCCATAAAACAATAGATTGGACGAGTCAGTACAGGTGTAGAAATAAAAATAATAGAGCATAGAAGCATATAACAGATATAACAGCTGTATCTTCCCAAGAACAAGACAGAACAAATACATTGATACAAAATAAAAAAGTAGAAAACATTTCAATCAATTATTGGAGAGGGGAGTATCAACTTCCCCCAAATTATAAAAAAGGTATTTGCTAAAGAATGTTTCAACCTACCTTTGGAAACTTCGTATGTCGGACTGTTTTTCTAGTGGCTGGGAAGCCTATTGAAGTAAGAAGCCCCAGCGATAAGGGGTGATTTTTTATTGAAATTATGATTTGCTTTTTTGAGCAAAAAATCATTTTTGTTTCTCGTATCATGCTTGTCTATATCACTATTTTTTATTAATTCATGTTGGGTCCCGTAAGTATTGCTCAGTAATTTCAAGAGATAAATAAAAGTCACCGTTAGAATTTGTTGTAGAGAACAACATGGATGTTGCTCTTCAGTAAGAGACTTGTCTTAATGGAGGAACTGTAAGATTTCCTAACTACAAAATGCTCAGAAATGATTGACTTGGGCGTCCGGGTGGCGGCATTGCCATTCTGATAGAGCGCTGCCATTCGCATGTTCAGCAATGGCATTTGCAATGATGATACCCATAGTATAGAACAGTAGGTATTGTTTTCAACACGAGGATTGGTCCATGCGTTCAATCAGTGTTTATAACCCTCCGAACGATTGAATACTTCCTAAGGCGCTCGATACACTCTTGATAGAAACAGATCAACCTGTTTCGGTGATGGGTGATCTGAACGCTAGGCACACAATGGAGTCTTTTCACCAATCAGAGCGGTAGGTGACTGTGGCAACATTGTAACACATATGAATAACCAGTGTTGGCTCCAGATGAACCGACGCATTTTGGTCATCTCAGGCCCGATGTGCTTGACATTGCTTTGGCCAGGAACATCACTAGGAATTGGGATATTCATGCTCTCGCCGAGGAGAGCTCTGATCACAACCCAGTGATTCTAACTCTGGGGGTGATCCACCACCTCAGACAGATCGTATGTGTACCAAGGAGGTTCCGTTCGCTTCTGGAGACAGGTTACTGTGCTCCTGAGTGAATGGATTGGATTAAATTTCCCACTTGAGTTGGATAGCGCGTTACGAAGTCACCATCAGAAATGTTCTAAAGGATTCCTTCCGAAGGGAACCGGCTCCTTGATATCGAGATGAATTGCCTCGCTGGATTGAAAACCCAATCCGTGGGAGCAATCGTGCCAGAAGCGCCTATCAAAGGAGTCTGTTCTCTGCGGATAAAATTCACGCAAATGAGTTGAATAGGGAAGTTAGAAATAATATAACTGATTTTAGGAATTAAATATTTGGCACAACGCTAGAAAATTCAGGAAATGATGGACAACTTTGGAAATTGAATTGAAATCAAAAGTTTCGAAAGGCTGATTTCCCCTCTACCCATGGCGAGGTCGGCATGTGCTATGACTCCGAGTCCAAAGCTAAAGCCTTAGCTGACTTCTCGATGGAAACACAATTTAAGCTGAATGAGCATCCAGACGATGATCTGGATCGTGATCTTTTGCTGGAAGATCGGGTTCACCGCAATATCAGAGAACCCAATCATGATGTCAATCGTTCGGCTTCATTGGATGAACTCAAGGCCCATATTGAAAGGAAAAAATACTAAAAAAGCACCTGGTTGTGACGGAATTTCCAATCGTATGATTGAGAATTTGAATATTATCAACAACTCTCTGCACCCTAAAATACTCTCTCGAAGGTGGAAGCATGCCATCGTGGTTATGATTCTGGAGGAAGGACAAAACCCGACCTTCATGAAAAACAATCGACCAATCAGTCTGCTTCGCTGTTCAGCTGAGTTGGCTGAGACAATCGTTGTGGAAAGGCTTGATGATGTAGTGGAAGACAGAAATGTCCTACCGAGCTACAGATTCTGGGGCTGGTGGAAAATACAATTACCTCTTTGAATTCAAACAACAGTGCCCGTATTGTACTCCTAGATATGAGTAAGGCATTCGACAGAATATGGCATGAAGGCCCACTCTGCCTTTGAGCCTGGTGGAGTGGTTGAAGTTGTTTCTTGTGGGTAGGACATTTCTGACCAAGGTCTACAATTTTCCTCTCAGATTCGAGGGAAATTGAGGCCTGCGTTCCTCAGGGGGCAGTACTGTTTCCTGTATTACACGCGCTTTTTACCTCAGTACAACCAAGAAGCGAACACTTGAAGGTCTTCCTGTTCGCCGATGATACGGCTTTGCTTTTCTCCTCAGCCAACCACTTGATGGTAGTCGTTCACTTGCAGAATGCATTGAACGACCTCCAACAGTGGTATCTGGAGTGGAAAATGAAGTTGAACCATGATAAAACGCAGGCGCTCTCGATGGGTCGCAAGAGAAACAACCCGAGTGCCTGGGGGTTACTGTAGATCGTTGACTCACCTGGAGGCCGCTTGTGAAAATTATCAAAAACAAAATCGCAAAAAAAATCTTCCCGCTTTTTTCTCTGATTACCAGAGGAAGTGAGATTTTCCTTAGAGACGAAGTGAAGATTTATAAAATGATGTTCAGGCCTGTAATTTTGTATGCCTCGATCGCCTGGGGCCAAACCTGCAGGACTAGCATTCGCATCCGTGGTATGTGCGGAACGATTGGATCTTTGAAGACCTGAACCTGCCTTCCATCAGGAGTATTATCAGAGATCGCAATCGGAATGTATTCGATTGCTCAATAACCCACGAAAACCCTCTCGTGAGGCAAGTCACTGATCATCACATAGAAGACACCTCGAGCTTTGGACGTCCCAGGCACTCCCTGGAGTGATGGGCTACCTATCAACCCATACCGGGTAGTGGAAGCTGCACCCTCTTGAGATTTTTTTTTGTTCAAAATTCAGATTCAAAATTCTTTCTTGGCCGTTTTTGGGAATCACCTCCATGGCAAGGGCTGGAAAACGGTCTTTAGTCCTTCTTCAGTCACAATTCCAAATCCGTGAATGGCTGTTGCCCACTCGTTTGAAGCTCAAAGAGTAAGAGCCTCAGAGTAACACTCGCCTTTAGTGATAGTTATAGAAGATCCTGATTATCAGTGATTGCAGTTTACTGGATTATGAACAGGAACGACGTTGGGCCATCTGAAACTACTGTTAAATATATATATATATATATATATATATATATATAGCAATCAGACAGGCGCCACCACGTTCCAAACTTCACGGTGTATGTGAAAACACTATGGTTTTGAGACATCTCAAACAGAACCCGATTTTCGTCACAAAGATGAACGAATGTCTGGCCCAAGTCTGGTACTCACATTTACATCTGTGAAAGTTTGGACTAAACTCAGCCTACTCGCGAATATGAGGTCATACCAGACTTTCAGATATCGCCCTGGTCATTGATTGTCTGAATTCACTAGTTGGTTTTCGATTGGAGATATCTAGACACAGACATTCTCTATTGGGAAGATAATACTAGCACAGTTTATCAGTTTGCTCACTTGGCGTCTGATGTCTAATTTGTATCCCTTGCGCATCGCGTGTTCTGTGTTACTAATACGGGCATTTTTCCGCGGCATGCGCGAGGGATACAAATCAGACGCTAAGTGGGCGAACTGTATCTTTAGCTATAAACTGTAATAGTGGTATTCGATATACCCAATTGGAGAAGCTATTGTATAGCGAAACACTCGTCGTACTTCTGTTCACCCAGTTCCGTGAAAAGCATGTGCTGGAGTCACTGTTCTTTTTTACTTCAATATATATTCATTAATTATCGGCCACATCAATTCAAAAAAAAAATCTCAATGAATAAAAAAAAATATATGTTTCAAGCTTTTATCTTCATACAGGAAAATCAATAACGGCAAAGTGATCAATTGTTACTGAAGTTGCATAACATTTATTTTCACTCTTTTCGAGTGATATTCGTTTCTTTCTTTGGAAAGTTCGAAAAAGTATTTCAATAATTCACCTGCCGAATGGGAAAGACTGGTCAATATGTTTCTGCCACGGCAAAAGGAGATTTGAACGATTTTCAAACACTTCTTTTCTCATTCATTACCTCGCGATTAAAGCAGATGGTGGTCTAGAATCTTCCTGCCCTGACAATGGCTCTGTGGTAGTTGAAATAATTATCATCCGAATAATGTCTCTGTAATCATTAGCTTCTCTCCAACCATTGTAGCTTGTTAGTCTTTCCACAGAATGGAGGAGATCTCTACTACCCCCATTATTTCCACATTCTGGTGGTTTTCCATTCGTCAGACAAAAAGTGAACAACAGCCTACATAAATAGCATGAAGTGATCCCTGCCGTGACGGTTTGCGGGTCAGCGGTAGGGGACATGAATAATGTTTGCGAGGAAAGCGTGAAATTGAATGGGCAAACACTGTCTACGCCTAATTGTGGACATTGCGGTCTAGTCATCAACGAATTGTTTTTCGTTTGAACTACAATTACCAGTAGTTGTTCTCTGTTCCCATTTTCTGTCTGTGTGCTAATACTATATCAATTATAGAGTGTCATCCTCAACGTATGCACCATATGGGAAACTAAAGCTGGATTTATAGTTAGACGGACTGTAAACGTAGACGCACTGTATACGTAACAAACGGACTGTAAAATATTATTAAATTTATAAATCGACGGAACGGAATTTTTGCGCATGGGTGGAAGTGATAGTGACAAGTGACAATCAACATAACCTACACATTATACGATTCATAAACAGCCTGTGCTGGTTTGGATTTGTATTATATTCTAAATATTTATCTATGCTTCGTTTTCTGTGTCACAATGGATTATGAAATACATGAAGGTATGCTTCTTGGTGCCGTGGGACTGTTGTTATGTGCAGTAGAATTGGAAAAGTGTCGACAAACTCGAAGAACAATAATTATGTTACAAAACAAGACCCATAATCCGTAATAGAAAAGTAGAGAATGCCTACAATAATTTTTTAAAGATGAAGTGTGGATTCATGCAGCACAAAATAACAATTATCGAATAACAAATAAGAAATAACATTTAGCAATATAAATTGAACTCTATAGTTTTCAATGACTATGTTCATGCAGACAAATAACAATTATCATTTGAGAAATAACATGTAGAAGTTGGCCAACTTTTATCTTTTCACATTATTTTAACGAAATTTTGTTCTAGAGCGCAACTAGTACGCAGATGACCGCGGATTGGTCAAACCGATGATGAAAATAACCTCACTTTTTCTAATATTTGAGGTATTGTTTTTGTTTCATATTGATTATTGGACATTCCGAATTTCCACTTGTTTCTTATTATCGAGGGGACATGGAATTTCGAAAAAGTAGGATTACCTAATTTAAATGCCTCGGATCTCCGTCTTGTGCGCATGCTCACTTTTTATTTCTTGATTGTTATTCTGAGTGCATGAATGCTACATTTTAATTCTTGTTAATTGATAATTGTTATTTGTTATTTCTTATTTGATAATTGTTATTTTGTGCTGCATGAATCCACACGAAGACTGCTGATCCAGATCCATTTCTTAAGTATACGTGAATGACTGTTCCAGTATTTAATGAATAATTAGGTCTTGTAAAAAACATCACACATATTTCTTTATTTTGATTGGCCGGACGCAAGAAATGTAGTGTAGAAAATGAAAGTTGGCCAACTCTTCCGTTCCAGTCCGTTTCACTCACGTTACGTCATGCGTTTACGTTCATTTATAAACAAGTGTATTTACATAAATTCCATAGTTGATCTTTTTGCAGTGCGTCTACATTTACAGTCCGTCTAACTATAAATCCGGCTTTATTTATTAAGGATTTTTGGACAGAACGTTATTGCTGTTAAAAGTTTGTGTATCCCCTATAACTGAACATGCATCAACGAAATATAGTTAAACACACGTAATATACGAGGATCCTTAAAAAAATTGATTTTGAGACAGGAGTAAAGTACCCTTATTTTGGAGAATATCGGAAATGTTATTTAGAAAAGTTGTTCAGCATGAAATAATACATCTAGATTTGGAGTCATGGCCATCTAAGTGTAGTTTTATTTATTTGCCTATTTTTTTAAATACGAACTACAAAAAAAAATTGTTGAAACGATAAATAGACAACATTCTGCATACGACGTCATTTACAAAGCTTGTAATATTAAAATTACACAATTATTGTGTTAACCACGGTCAATTTTCTTGAAGAATAAAATAATTCTCAAAGTTTTTGGTGCAAAGTTATTTTTATTTTTTGTTAACACCGAAAATTGCTCAAAATTATACAGTATTGTAACAAGAACTTGATATTTAATAATATCAAATCACAGAACTTCATAATAAAATGAGTATTTCGGCACAAACTCATTGATTTTCTGGAAATTATCTTCTTCAAAATAATTCTTATATTCGCTTTGAAAACGACAGGAGTATTTTACATATCAGTATGATATCCATCCCGCAACATGCACAGTTCGGTTCTTCTTACACAATCGTTGACTGCATTCGTTAATGTGCTCCGGCTGTATGGGCCTCACACAATCAGTAATCACAGTTTTTTAATGTTATCAATCCCCAAAATTGTAAACTTCGTTCTCCAATGAACCCCAGAAGAAGAAATCCATTGAGTTAAATCTGGTGAGCGCGCTGGTATTGGATACTCTGAGTAACGTCCTATCCATTTTCCATTGAATGTTTCATTTAAAAAATGTCATATTGCTACACTACAGGGAACACTAGCTCCATCTGATTCATACCAAATTGTGTCTACCTGTCTACATGGCATTTGATTCAAAATTGGTAATAAATCTTGTAAAAATTGCAAATATCGGTTGGCATTAAGCTTTCCATCAATGAAGAAGGGACCAATCACAGTATTGTTCAACAGTCCACATAAGACATTTACCTTGAATGAGTATTGGTCCTTGCACCCCATAGTGAAATGAGGGTTTTCTATAGCCTACAATCTACAGTTCTGTGAACATACTGTTTCATTAGTTGTAAATGTTGCTTCATCAGTCCATAAAATATTCATTGGGAACCGTGCGTTTTCTGCGCATTCTCCCTGATACCATGCGGGAAACTCAAATCTTGGAAGGAAAGCACTTTCTTTTGAAGTATTTATGAAGTTTGGTTTAAAAACTTTGAATTTGATTTTCTTAAGAAAAATTTACAATATTAAAAGGTACATCAAGTGATGTCGATATTTGTTTAATTGATGTCTTACCATTATCGATAACTTTTAAGCACACTTCCGCTTCCATTTCTATAGATACTTTTGCAGTTGTGTGAGGTTTCCAGGAATTGTTATTTATACTTCTGTTTCTTCAAATTTATTCAAAATACGGGTTACTGTAGTGTGATTCACATGCGATTAGGATGCCTGGCATTAAAAATGTCTGTAACTTGTCTACTTGGATTATTTTTCTCAGACAACAATATAACCTCAACTTTTTCTTCTTTCGTAAGCATCTTAATATTATTTGAATAGAACTTATTATCAAACTTCAACAAAATGAGCAATAACAATAACTACCTGATAAATATTTCGCAAATATTTCAAGTTCTTAATGTCAAACATTCGTTCGTTTTCAAAGCCAATTTAAAACAATTATTTTGGACAAGAAAAACTTCACAAAATAAATGTAATTAGTTTGTGCCAAAATACTTATTTCGTTTTCATGTTTTGTGATTTGATATTATTGAATATTAAGTTATTGTTACAATACTGTATAAATTTAAGCAATTTTCGGTGTTAACAAAAAATTCAAATAACTTTGTACCAAACACTTTGAGAATTATTTTAGTCTTCAGAAATATTGAGCGTGGTTACCACAATAGTTGTGTAATTTGTATTATCACAGGCTTTCCAAATGAACAGTCGTATACAGAATGTTGTCTTTTTATCGTTTTCGTAGTCCCCCTTTTAATGGAATGGGTAAAAAAATTCGCTTAGATGGCCATGACTTCGAATCTACATGCTGAACAACTTTTCCAAATAACATTTCCCGATATTTTTCAAAATAAAGATACTTTACTCTAGTCTCAAAAGCAAATTGTTTGAGGCTTCTCATATATTATGTGTGTTTAACTATATTTTGATGGTGCATGTTCAGGTTTAGGGGATGCACAAACTTTCACCAGGAATAACTTTTTGTCGAAAAACCCTTAATGAATAAGTTTTCCATATGGTGCATACTTTGAGGATGACACTGTATATTGAATTCATACCTCTCGATATTGATCACAATATGAAACAAAATAATTTCAAAAGAATCGTTTGAAAGACAAGCTTCTATTCAAATGGCCTTAAAAGTAAAAGAGAATTGCTTTGGATGCGTGACGTAGGTTATTTCGTGAGTTACAGATTCAAGAGTTCGTCGCGCAAAACTTTCAGTTCGAATACAAAAGTGCCGCCATTTCGAATCGATGAATTTTGACGATAAATTAATAATCTCCGACCCCGAAAACATCCACATGCCAATTTTGAATAGAATTGGACCATAATTACAAAACTCGTCAGCCATCTTGGAGCTGCCATCTTGAGTTCATTAATTTTGACATAAATTACTAATCTCCGACCCCGAAAACATCCACATGCCAATTTTGAATAGAATTGGACCATAATTACAAAACCGTCGCCATCTTGGAGCCGCCATTTTGAATTTAATAATTTTGACAAAAATTCATTATCTCCGACCCCGAAAATCCCACATACCAATTTTGAATAGAATTGGATCATAAAACAAGACTCGACGCTATCTTGGAGCCGCCATTTCGTTTTTTGCTTGTAAAAAAATGGGGACATCAAACTGGATTATCGCAGAGTTTGGAGGATTTGATAGGTGCTATTCTGTGGATCAATGAGACATGATGTATGGATGAAGGTTTAACTGAGAAATATGATAGCCTTACACAAAACTAATATGAAAACAAATCAATATTTTCTCGTATGAAATTATGTACTTCTGTTAAATATTTTTCTGTACACGCTCCCTCCACAAAATGTCTTCTTTGGATACGAAAACATTTCGCAAAATACCAATTTACCGGACTAGGACGGTAAAGTCGACATGGCAACACTTTATCGAACTATTTTTATTTATTCAGAACACTTATAATTAATATCCAAAAACGTTTCAGGAGACGCAATAAACCATAGATTAGTTGAAATTTTGTAGTGACAGCACACGTTTCATATATATATATATATATATATATATATATATATATATATATATATATATATATATATATAAGTTTAGATTTAACGACTGAAAATTGGTATGGACAGTGGGGAATAACGGGGATCTTCAGTCAGCACAAGTGTTGAATTATGAAAAACTCTTTAATACGTTGGACCGAGCTTTCGATTTTGAAACTTCTTCGGGGTCTCAAAGTATGTGAATTACATTATTGAGAAATAATACTCAAAATGAAGGGAGTACTTACAGTAATCTGAGTTGTTGATTGATGAACATTAATTTAAAAAAAAAACGTAAAATATATGTAAACATTTGTCGGAATGGTGTTATAGGTTTGACGTTTCAAGTGACATTGAAAGATTTGAAATTACTACCATGATTAATCGTCAGAAAAATATAAATTATGTAGTAGGTGTGTACATTTTTATTTTATATTCTTTGAAAATCATCAGTTTCAATCTCTTTGTAGAAGATAACTGTAGATTTTGCTAAGATTCTCGATATCTGTTTTTTGTTCTTATTTTGAATGGATTTATTTTATTTCAATCAATTCAAGAAATAGTCTTTTAGATAAATATTTTTCTGAATGTTAAACTAGTGCTTCTTCGAATGATATTTCATGGCCTATTCCAAGAGCATGTTGAGCTAATGCACATGACTTCTTGTTGACTCTTATATCACTTCTTTGATATAAGATATCGAAAACCTTAGCAAAATCTACAGTTATCTTTCACAAATAGATTAAAACTGATGACTTTCAGAAAATATAATATAAAAATTTACACACACACTACATATTTTATATTTTTCTGACGATTAATCATAGGTAGTAATTTCAAATCCTTCAATGTCACTTGAAACGTCAAAGCTATTCCATTCCGTCAAATGTTTACATATATTTCACGTTTTTTTTTTAAGTTAATATTCATCAATCAACCACTCAGATTACTGTTAGTACTTCCTTCATTTCAAGTATTTTTTCTCAATTATGTAATTTACATATTCTAGGACCCTGAAGAAGTTTCAAAATTTAAACGAAAGCTCGATCCAACGTTTCGAAGAGTTTTTCATAATTCAACACTTGTGCTGACTGAAGATCACCGTTATTCCCCACTGTTATTGGCATTTTTTTCTGGTTCATTTCGCATTTCCTTTTCCAGTTTTGGAAAATAATGCCGAGTGGGATGGCGACGATTAGGGAATCTCTGAGCATAAATTCGAGCTGCATCAGTTGCATCCTTTTTTGCTTCTCCGTAAATTAGCAACATGTCAATTATATATATATATATATAATATATATATATAATATATATATATATATATATATATATAAATATATATATATATATATATATATATATATATATATAATATATATATATATATATATGAATATTTCTACGCGATCGTCGGGCAATTTGATTATTTATTTACTAAAACATATCTTTTCATTATCCTGCCCAATAGGTGGTAGGCATTATTAATAAAGTCCTGGCAACAGTTATTATCATATTTGCCCAGGCATTATGTACAATGTCCATTTAATCAGTTGGTCCATGATATGATAGACCAAGTGATTAATGAGGACATCATTTATAATACCTGGGCATTATGAATAATGACAAGTCAGATCGGGCCAAGTAATTAATTATTACATTATTTTTCATTGTGTCTGATCATTTTGAACGGTGCTTCGCTATCGTTGGGCAATTTGATTATTTATTCGCTGAAACATGTCTTTTTATCTTGCCCAATAGGAGCTAGACATTTATTCATAAAGCCCGTCAATTTGCTTATTTCAACAGTTATTTTCATGTTGCCTTAATTTTGTGCATTTTCCAAAATGCCCGGGCATTGTGTACATTGTTCATTCAATCACTTGGTCCATAATATAATGGACCGAGTGATCAATGGGGGTATTATTCATAATGCTCGGGCATTATGAATAATGACAAGTCGAATCGGGCCAAGTGATTAATTAGTACCCAAACTTCTTATAATCATAGTGTCTAGTCATTTTGGATATTGCTACGCGATAGTCGGGCAATTTCATTATTTATTTGCTGATTTTTTTTTTTAATTATTAGCCCGCCCAATGGATGATAGACATCATCAATCAAGCCCGGGTAATTTGATTATTTTAACAGTTATTATCGTATAACCCCAATATTGGGCATTTTCCAAACTGCTCGGGCATTATGTAAAATGTCCATTCAATCACTTGCTCTATAATATAATGGACTAAGTGATTTATGAGGGCATTATTTATAATACCGCGCATTAGAAATGATGACAAGTCAGATCTGGCCAAACGATTAATTATTACCTAAAGTTTATTATTTATCATAGTTTCTGGTCATTTTGAATATTGCTGCGCGATCGTCAGGCAATGTGATTATTTATTTGCTTAAAGAAGTTTTTTCAATATCCTACCCAATAGATGAAAGACATTATTTATATAGCCCGGGCAATTTCATTATTTCAACAGCTTTATCATAATGCCCTCTCATATTGAAGATTTTCCTAAATGCCTGGGCATTATGTTCAATACCATTCACTCACTTGGTCCATAACATAAATATATATATATAGGACATAGCCCTCAGAGAAAAGAGTTAACCGTAGACACGTGTTTCGGGCTCTCGGCCCTCATCAGTACGGTGGAGAAGTGCGAGGATGAACAACACTTGGTAGAAAACGGCAAATCAACGGAGTACTGATGAGGGTCGAGAGCCCGAAACACGTGTCTACGGTTAACTCTTTTCTCTGAGGGCTATGTCCACTAAAGTCTTTCCAGTTTGTTTTTAACAGTCCCCTCGATATTACTCTCTTTCACAATTATATATATATATATATATATAAATATATATGAAAGAGGAATTTGTGGCATAATGGACAGATTTTAATTAAAGAAAAAAAGCATCCTCAAGCGAGACTCAAACTCGCAACCTTAAGCTTGCCGGGCTTGCGCTCTACCGATTGAGCTATGGAGGCTATGAGAATCGACACACACTCGTGAACACTTTACTTCCTCCAATTTAATGTGATGTTTACCCCAGTCATCTTAGTCAAAATTAGTTAAGAGTCTCGGAATTTGAGATACCCAGGTGAATATTTGTATAAACTTGTATTTTGGCATTCTAGAAGTTGTCTCAAAACTACATATGGTAGGGTGTACGCGTCTATTAAAATTTGAGGTCAAAGGTCACAAAAATCGATTTTTTTTATATTTTTTGCAAATATCTCCTTTCCTATGGGTTTTTCGCTATTTGTATTCATTATCAATATTGTAGAGAATTAAGTTCCCTACAACTTTTGTTCCGAAAATATTTGTATACGTTGAATCCTTTTCGAGATAGAGGGAGGAGAGCACGCGGTTAGAGCATAATGTAAGGTCAACCGGTATAGTCCCGGTCAAAACACTCTATATAAAGTTTATTAATTATTGATAAATGAATAATTAATAATAATTTTCATTTGTTATCAACTATTACATTATATTTAATCATTTTTTTCATCAATTGAATATATCTATTCAATAATAGAAAAATCGAATTAAACGGTTTTCTTCACATAAAGGATTCAATATAAAATTGAACCAGAAAATGGTAGATCTCAGGTGAAAAAACAACTACTTTCCTGGCAAATACCACGCAGAACGTTGAATGTAAATTTTGTTCACCTAAAATCCATACCATTTAGCTTCTCATAAAATATCAATGGAAGGTTGAATCTGGCAAATGTTCTTTCCTCATCAGCTTTAATTATAAGTTAATTTATGTCAGTGACAACACTAACAAATCCCATCCGATCAGGCTTCTTAGTTCCTCTCAGTAGGGTAGTCAAGCCGCGCATAAGTAAAGAAGTCGTGTGAAGTGGAGAATAAAACGTAAGCACATAAAGATTCAATATATTGAACCTATAGGTAGCCGGAAAAGATAACTACTTTAACTGGCGAGTACCACGTGACGTTAAGAATTCACCGAAAATTCCACCTCGATAGGTTTCTAAATAAAGATTCCTTCTCGATTAGAAATGTGTGCAACCAAGCCTTTGTCTAGCTATCAGTGAAGTATTCAAGTAGCCAGTTAAGTTTATCTGGACATAGGTTAAAACTCGAGAGTTTACGTGTTTCTTCACAGAGTGATTCAATATAAGATATGGATTTCCAGAAATATGTTCTGCGTTGTATTTGCCAGGAAAGTAGTTGTTTTTCACCTGAGTTCTACCATTTTCTGGTTCAATTTTATATTGAATCCTTTATGTGAAGAAACCGTTTAATTCGATTTTTCTATTCATTCCACTTCACATGGCACTTATCTTATTCAATGATACTTACAACATCCTGTTTATATTTTCAACAAATCAACTTACAACCGATTCCTAAAATTAAAAAATAATTGAGGGACAAACTCTTATTACATTTCAATTATATTCTCATTTCCACTAATTATAATTTAAGTAGACAATAATGGAGTATATATTCTTTAAACTCCGTAAACTGTTAAATTCTTTCTTAACGTGAAAAATTATACCTGGACCTGGAGATAAATGTCGCCGAAGATGATATAGAAGAAGACTTCAAACACCACAGCGGTTGGGAGACGACGATGAAGAAGAAGAAGATAATAAAATTATAATAGTTTCAGTTCATGTAATTTTTATTCTATTCAGAATAAAATGGTATTTTAATGAAATCATAAATTAAGAATTTGTTTCATTCTTTTTTTTTTTTATTATTTGAGGAGTTATCAATAAAAATTATATTAGAATTAAAATATAATTTAAGTATTTTCCTTAACAATTCCATAACTACACGGGCAGGTAAGCGTTATTAAATAAATTAATACTTAATTAAAGATAGATACGAAAGTAAAAAACTGATTAAATATAAAGTAATATTTGATAACAAATGAAAATTATTATTAATTATCTATTTATCAATAATTAATAAACTCTATATAGCGTGTTTTGATCGGGACTATACCGGTTGACCTTACATTATGCTCTAACCGCGCTCTCCGCCGTCTATCTCGAAAACGATTCAACGTATAAAAAATTTTTCGAAACACAAGTTGTAGGGAATATAATTCTCTACAATATTGATGATGAATACAAATAGCGAAAAACCCATAGGAAATGAGATATTTGCAAAAAATATGCAAAAAATCGATTTTTGTGACCTTTGACCACAAATTTCAATAGACGCGTACACCCTACCATATGTAGGTTTCGAGGCAATTTTTAGAATGCCAAAATACAAGTTTATACAAATATTCAGCTGGGTATCTCAAACTCGGAGGTGAACTTACTAAGATGACTGGACTATTGGAATGAATCGAAAAATCAAACGTACTTATCAGTGGCCGTCGAGACCCGGTACCTATTCACCCAAACATCATCGTCGGAGTGACGATTTCAGTAGAAGTTCTAGGAAGATGACAAGATTTAGCCAAATATATGATGTGAAAGTGGGAAATGGTTGTCCGTGAGAAATTATGAAAAAGGAATTTGTCCATTATGCCACAAATTCCTTTTTCATAATTTCTCACGGACAACAATTTCCCACTTTCACATTATATATATATATATATATATATATATATATATATATATATATATATATATATATATATATATATATATATATATATATATATATATATATATATGTATATATAGTTATTTTCTTGAACCACTGTATACGTTGCTTTTTTTTGTTGGATATAAGGTTCATTTAAATAGCAGAGATTGTTATTTCATGTTATTTATTAGTTGAATCCAGACGTTTCAGGCAGGGTTTTGGCCTTTCTCAAAGGGTTAGACTAAAATATAATCAAAAACAGTTTGTCAACAAATAAAATAAAAAGTTTAAAATCTAGATCAACTTACCATCAGCACAACCATCATGATTGAATACAAATTATGGAAATAATTACAATACGGACACACACAGATTTAAAAATGAGTGAAAAACTACCACATATCTGAAATGTTTTGATTGCTTTGCAGGTTATGTTTATTTGAATCGAGAGGTTGAAACCAATATGCAAATCTTAAACGGTAAAATCACTATTAGTTAATTTGTGGCAATTGTCACAGGCACAGTAACCGTGTGACAGGGCGTCCGCCTCGCAACCAAGGGTTCCAGGGTCGTCCCCGACGCGAGCACATTACTTTTTTTTTTTTAGTTAGATGCTAAAGACTAGAAGTTAATCGCTTAGGAGTAGATATAGCTGCAACAGTTCTGCGCCAATTTGGCACTTTTTCCCATGTTTCGTTTCATCTTTAGTTCAACCTTTATTAGATCATCATCAGGTTCTCGACGTTTAGAATCTTCATCGGGTTCTCGACGTTTCGATTCATCTTCAGTTCAACCTTTATCAGACCATCATCAGGTTCTCGACGTTTTGAATCTTCATCGGGTTCTCGACGTTTCGTTTCATCTTTAGTTCAACCTTTATGAGACCATCATCAGGTTCTCGACGTTTCGAATCTTCATCGGGTTCTCGACGTTTCGATTCATCTTCAGTTCAACCTTTATAGACATCATCAGGTTCTCGACGTTTAGAATCTTCATCGGGTTCTCGACGTTTCGTTCATCTTCAGTTCAACCTTTAGACCATCATCAGGTTCTCGACGTTTCGAATCTTCATCGGGTTCTCGACGTTTCGATTCATCTTCAGTTCAACCTTTATCAGACCATCATCAGGTTCTCGACGTTTTGAATCTTCATCGGGTTCTCGACGTTTCGTTTCATCTTTAGTTCAACCTTTATAGACCATCATCAGGTTCTCGACGTTTGAATCTTCATCGGGTTCTCGACGTTTCGATTCATCTTCAGTTCAACCTTTATTAGATCATTATCAGGTGCTCGACGTTTTGGATCACTCTGGTTGTTTACATTAGATCATAATGTTTCGACAAGGAGGACTTTATCTACTATCACTTGAATATTCACCCCTAACCTCAAATCATATCCTTGGGGAACACCCATTTTTTTCACATGCTTGAGGCCTATATTACCCTGGATTTTCCCTATATCTACTGTATTTCAAGGGCCAACCTGATGAATTTCTACCTTTTGATATGACTTTTTACCTTATTCCACATAGAGGATTGGACTTTTTCCCCAGATCTAGGGAATTTTTCACGTAGGTTGTGTTTAGATTAGTCGTTTCAGGTGGATTTTTAGGGTTGACCTGATGGATTTCTCAGGGATGATTAACTTTTTCCCCAGATCTAGGGAATTTTTCACGTAGGTTGTGTTTAGATTAGTCGTTTCAGGTGGATTTTTAGGGTTGACCTGATGGATTTCTCATGGATGATTGACTTTTTTCCCCAGATCTAGGGAATTTTTCATGTAGGTTGAGACATGTTTATGTATGAAATTTTGTTATTTGTGTGTTAGTTTTGGTTTTTAAATAAGTGGGTTTATGTTTTTTATTAACCTAACCTAACCAAACTCTGCTAACATTGTTATTATATGAGTGTTAGTTCCTTCTGCAAGCATTCAAGTGACGTAAATTTTTTAATTAACCTAACCTAACCAAACTCTGCTAACATAATAATTCATCATATTATATAAAGGGTGAGTTTCTCTGCAAGCATCGAAAAACGACTAACATGCGTTGAAAACGACTATACTCACATAGAAAAAACGTTGAAAACGTCTAGAATGTCTTAAAAAACGTTGAAACATGTAGGTGGGCACACCTTTTCTTTGTTATTGAACCAACCTCAACCACTTTCAGAAACACTATACTATGTAGGAGGTGAAGAAATAAAACATTTTTTGTATACATATTTTATTGAAATATAAAAAATATAATAATATATAGTAATAGTAAATAATAATATATAATAAAATCCGGGAATATGAGGTGTTCTTGAACTCTGCTCCTCCACTGCTGCAACCCTCAGCGAAATCAATCGATGTCCATCAACTCTTGATTATGGATGGAGTAATGTCCCCAAGGTAGCGTCAGGTGTGATCCAGGACATAAGAATCTCTTATCGTCTTCTCCACTCAGAGCGATTTTTTCTTGTTCCATGGAAAACACCTGGTGTTTTTCGCTTCTGATCAATCGTTGATGAACGTATTTTTTGGTTGAATTTTCCAAGCAGGATTCAAAGTCATCAAATGTGATCGCATTATCTACAACAGCTTTCTTCACACCCTTAGCTTTCTTTGTGGTTCCATAATTTGACATAATTTGAAGAATTTCATCTTTTCCATATCCTTCTTTATCTAAATTGTCTTCAAGTTTTTCAATTTTGTCTAAGGGTGTGAAAACCTTAGTTGCATATAATTTTGATCTGAGGCCAATGAAGTCGGTCATAAGATTGCCGGTATTTTCATCCTTCATTATCCCTAGAACTTTTTTGTTGACTAAAGGTATGTTAAACCTATTGTTCTCAGGATAATCGCTGGTATCGAAAATGTAATGGCAATCCTCACGAATTATTTTGTAAACATCGGGAACCTGAATATCATATATTAGCGAATCAGTGTCTGTGTATAGAACGGAGCACTTATCTCCAAATCTTTTCTGCATATAATCATAGTGGAAATCATAAATTTTAGTTTTGGATATTTCAAGGATACTAAAGCCTACATATATTGGTTTGTTGAAGTAAATTTCAGTTTTATTCAATCCAACAGCTATTAAATTTTCATTGAATATGGTAACTGACTTGAATTCTGGTTTGGAGATATAAGATTCCGCACCATAACGACCCTCCCACTAGTTATCAGTTTCACAATGCTATGTTTTCGTATATTTTCAACGGTTTTGCCGTAAACAGCATTATTCATAAGCTTAAAAAGATTTTTTTCGAAATTATTTTTAGCATTTTTACGTAAATTTGTATTCAAATCAATGTAGGGCTTGAGCCAAGAAGACTGCTCGAATTGAAGGACTCTATGAATTTTTTTGAGAATAAGACCGTTAGACAGAGCCTGTTTTAGGTTAACGTAATGAATGATATATTTTTCCTTAGGAAAAAGAGTTGCCATAAGTTAAGTAGGTTCATACGAAGACGATGATGGATTCCCTGTTTTTGGATTTATATGCTCAGGGCAGAAAGGAATATCTTGGTGTTGGTCATGAAGATATTGGGAATAATCCAGATCGACTTCCAGAATATAGCCTGTATCGGAGTCATAGGTATGAGGTGACATCAATGTTGGAATCGACCCACTCGAAACCTCCATAAGGCAGAGGTTGAGACATCGCCCAACCGTACTGATTATTTATATCGAAATACATGAGATATTTTTCAGTTTCGGATGGATTGAAGTCTGGGAGATATCGATTGTTGGCTTGAGCACGTCTCTTTGAGCAAATTTGACTGAGCCCACCTCGAATCCCTTTTTCCACAAACAAAAGCATATCGACATCCGTAAGGAGTTCAAGCTCCTGTTGAGTATTATACAGCATACACTGCCAGGTATAACCTGGCAGTGTATATGAGTGGGCGGGGTCGAGTCCATAAGTGTCGTGACTACTATCGCGAAATTGTTCGAAAACATCAGCTAGGAGAAGTACGTCTGTTTTCAAGTATATGTCAACGTATTCTCCTAAATTAACACAATTGAAGGCAGCCCATACGTTTTCAGCTCTTTTGTATAGTTTTCGTGAGCATGGTTTTTCGGAAAGAGTATTATAAAAATGTTCGATAGAAGGGAGAGTCGTTTCATCGAATTTATCAAAGGAATCAAAATAATCGTAAGGCATCACACCTTTTTTCGTAATCAAATCATTTTTTCATTAGAGACCTCTGGAAATTGTGCTCTTAAATTTGGAAAATCTGATAGATAGGATGCTAATTTATCTAGAGAGGAATTTAGAAAACGGAAAGAATCGATAAATCTTAAATGAAAGTTTGTTCCTTCGATATGTTTAGTGAATGAAATATATTTTTCTTTAGTTAGTGGAAGTAGCTCAATTTTTCCTTTGATTGCGGTGGCTATTTTTTCAATAATAAAATGGCTATCATAGCCGCTGAGATTATGGAAAACAATGGGGATCATTTTGCTATCATTCAGATTGACATTGCAAGATTCGTGAGCAGCACCGCGATAATTTGTAGAATAATTATTATTATTATTATTTGTTGGAGAAAGATGAAAATGGTCTCTAACTTTTTTGTCGCCTAGAGGAAACGGCTTTTCACAGATGTGACAGTGAGTTGCTTGTTGGAATGCAGTTTCCTGTTCCAAAGTCATATTCAAATTATAGACACAATTGTGAATAGTTTCAATTTCTTCCGTTAGCTCCAAAAGTTGGTTTGCGAACCATTCCATGGAGTTCTCCCCTCTATACGAACGGTAAAAAGAAAAGGTGTTGTCATACGAACATTTCACATAGTAGCCAATAGTAGCCGGGGTATGCAGTTGATATTTTACTCCTTCTTGAATTTTGGTTAGAATACTCTCTATGTCGGCATATACAATAAAAGGTACCTTTTCTTTGAATTTATAGTCTTTAAATTTGAGAATAGTTTTTTCACCGATTGGCATTTTAATTCAACAGTCATTCATTTTTCTACATAATTCTGTATGATTTTTCAATTTATCCTCGGATCCAAAATAATGAAGACATCTATCACAAATGAATTTTTTCGCTTTATCTTTACTGAGTTGTTTGGAAAGGAGCCTGGATAGATCCTTGATCCAACAATAATGATAACGAATCGGTTTGTCATCAGAATATTGGTTTTGAATCATGAGTAGATTGACATGTTTATCTCTTTTGGGATGTCAAGAAGGAAGGAAGGACGGAGAAAGATTCACCTAATTTTTCAATGTATACACGTTAACCGAAATGTTTTTTTTTTTTCGAAATTGGGAATTTGATGTATGGTCATAGGGGAACTGTATCCCTTTGAGCTTCAGAACTTCGGAATAATGGGGATATGATGATTGTCTATCTGGATGATGTCCGTGTGGTACAGGAAACAAGGCCGAAACAATTGACCAAGCAAAGCAGGCTAAGTCATCATTCATTACGTTAATACAGGCTTCTTTTCGTTTAATTTCGGTCGGAAGTTCAATATATGACGATCCGATTTGTGGTGAGAATTTATTAATGTTTACCCCCAAGTTAACAATTTTTTGAAGTGCCCACCCGCTTTCTTTTCCACAGAATTCTTCAAGTTCAATCATTATGGGTTTCATCACATTATCATCAAACCATAAATCCAAGTCAGTGTCATGAAATATAGGTGAATTGGCAGTGGTGAAGTATTTATACTCGGTTTGAACTTTGTCAGCCTTTGCGAGTACAAATTGCCCGCAGAATACAAAATTTACCTTTATTGAATCAAAATTCTTTAGAACGTTATGGATTCTTCGTTTGAGTAGAGATTTACAATCGGAAAAGAAATGCTTAGTATCTTTATGGAAAAGATTGGAGATTGTTCCTGTTCGTATACGAGAACCGAACGCTGATTCACAGTCATTCCAATGGACCCGATGTTTAGCTGTCACATTCGAGTGTTTGAGTCCTGCTCCTTTTTTCTGTTCGTATTTTATTTGATTTCGCAGGGTTTTGACATTCCTTAGGGTTGCCAGCAGATGTTGTTTCTCAGCCAAAGTTGATGCTTCCTTCAGAGCTCTATTAATACGTCTATAAGCTTTGGTGCACTCTCGTAACCCGTTGAGGGCGGTTTTCCCATTATATTTGGCGGTTATCAACCCCAATAATGAGGTGATAAATGTTAGCACATCAGCAAAGTTCATCATTTTTTGAACACCTGCAACAAGAATGAGGTAATTAGTCAATGTAATTTTTACCTAAACAATATGTGAATCGCTAACTATCTCGTAGAAAAACGAACCTTGAATTTGCTAGAGGAGCACCGAAAAAAAACGTCTGACCTCTGTGAAGACTGGAACATGAATGACAAAAATCAGACAGTGTAAAGACTTAAGTTATGAAAACAATTTGGTTGGCAGGAAGACTGAATGACAGAAGTGATCAGTTTTGAAAATGACAGAGTCTAAGAAAAAACTCACCTGGAGCTAACTGGAGGAGCACCGAAAAAACACGTCTGACCTCTATGAAGACTCGATGAAGAATGACAAAAATCAGACAGAGTGAAGACTTAAGTTATGAAAACAATTTGGTTGGTAGGAAGACTGAATGACGTGTCACGTGATCACTTTTGAAAATGACAGAGGCTAGAAAAACTCACCTTGATCTAACTGGAGGAGCCTCGGAAAAACACGTCTGACCTCTGTGAAGACTGGAACATGAATGACGAAATCAGACAGAGTGAAGACTTAAGTTCTAAAAACAATTTGGTTGGGAGAGAGACTGAATGACAGAAGTGTCACGTGATCAGTTTTGAAAATGACAGAGTCTAAGAAAAACTCACCTTGAGTTTACTGGAGGAGCACCAAAAAAAACACGTCTGACCTCTCTAAAGACTGGAACATGAATGACGAAATCAGCCAGTGCAAAGAATTAAGTTCTAAAAATAATTTGGTTGGAAGGAGGACTGAATGACAAAAGTGTCACGTGATCAGTTGAAAATGACAGAGGCTAAGAACCTGAAGACTGGACACTATCAGTTTAAAAAAGACTCACCTTTGAAGTATTGGAGGAACTCTCTAGAAGACTTGGACACAAAAAAGTAGCAGAGCTGCTCTAGAGACACACGTCTTGTCTGTTCAGCGGTTGGAACAGAAATGAATCAACAGCAAACAGTACCTATACTTAATAACTTTTTCTGAGAACGAATCGGTAGAGCGTAAGACAGAACGACAACAGCGCCACCTGGTGAGTGATTCAAGAACTAAGTTCAGCGATGACGTCATTGAGTTATATAGATTTCAGCTGAGGTTCGAGGTGGGGTGGTGATCTACACTCATATTTGAGATTGAGGGGTTGGGGTTGGAGGGTTGGAGGGGGGGTTGGAGGGTCTGGAGGGGTTGGAGGGTTGGAGGGTGGAGGGTTGGAGAGGTTGGAGGGTTGGAGGGGTTGGAGGGTGGAGGGTTGGAGGGTTGGAGGTTGGAGGGTTGAGGGTTGGAGGGTTGGAGGCTAGGTTGGAGGTTGGAGGTTCAGGGGTTCCTATGAACATGATTGATGTGGCAGTGAGTGGAAATATATGAGTTTGACAACTGGAAAAAAACTTGAAAAAATTTCACTACCAACTATCCTAGAAAAAATAACCAATATCAACTAAGAAACGTTTGAGATATATCACAATATTAAAATTTTACAATACCAATAACAAAATATCAAGTCTAATAAGTCTGAAAATATCGTCTTTGAACTCACTCGGCAAGCTGTGAATACCTCGACGACAGAATAATTATAAGCTATCAGCAGATTCCATGCAGGTTCGAACTTTGTAGCGCGGGATTCCAGATATTCGTTTGGTTTATTATAACTTTTAGATATATTTCATATTCCATTTGTTTTAATACCTTGGATTACCGTGATCGATTCAAATTCGTTTGAGTACATATGGGAAATGATAATTCAAGTGATTGTTTATGGTTTGAATGAATAGTTCAAGTTCCAGAGTGTTGTGTTCATTTTCAGTGTTGATTGAATTGAATATTATTTACAAGTACCTATGTTTCGAATGAAAATGAATGGAATTCGTTTGGGAAGGATAATTTCTGTGGATTTTCGTTGGTTGAATACATGAGCGTTCAGGCATATTATTAAATTAAATGTGGGTTTTTCAGGTGGCTAAGAGCAATTTGTTTATGGAAATATATCAACTTCCAGTGTTATAGAATGAATGTTTTTGTGTTGGAAAAATTACCGTGTACTCTATTCAGTGTTGGAATAATTTGTACTATTTCATATAGACTGAGAGCCGATTTTCTGCTGTAGACTTGAAAAAATTGGGTTAATTTCTTATTGAATTCGTGGATTTCTTCAATAGTTTAGTGCTCTTTTGGATATTTTATAGTTCAGTTTCAGACTTCCAAGGTGTCTAAGTATGGATTTTTTCGCGGTGGAAGGTGAATTGGTAATTTTCGCGAGAAAGTGTGATGTATTATAGGTTAGATTTTGACCTTTTCGTGGTTTTTTCAATAGATTGAATGTATGCTTGGCTATTTTCATATAGTGTGAATCTATGCTGGGTTGAATGCATGTTTTTCAACGTTTGAGAGGTACTCCATTAGCGTGTGTGCATGCATGACTTCCACGGTGTCCAAGAGTGGATTTTTGCTGCAGACGCCTAATTATTGTCTTTTTAGAAAATATGAATGTATGATGAATCGGATGGAGGTTTGCTAGGTCAGATACATGTTTTTCAACGTTTCAGAAGTTTTTTCGACACATAAAAGTGTAATTTATTATATAAAGAAGGTGATTTCGGAGGAGGGTGCGCCATCTGTTGGGTAATAGATGAAAGTTAGTAGTGGAAAATCCACAGAAATTATCCTTCCCAAACGAATTCCATTCATTTTCATTCGAAACATAGGTACTTGTAAATAATATTCAATTCAATCAACACTGAAAATGAACACAACACTCTGGAACTTGAACTATTCATTCAAACCATAAACAATCACTTGAATTATCATTTCCCATATGTACTCAAACGAATTTGAATCGATCACGGTAATCCAAGGTATTAAAACAAATGGAATATGAAATATATCTAAAAGTTATAATAAACCAAACGAATATCTGGGAATCCCCGCGCTACACAAGTTCGAACCTGCATGGAATCTGCTGATAGCTAATAATTATTCTCGTCGTCGAGGTATTTACAGCGTTGCCGTAGTGAGTTCAAAGTACGATATTTTCAGACTTATTAGACTTGATATTTTTGTTATTGGTATTGGTAAAATTTTAATATTGTGATATATCTCAAACGTTTCTTAGTTGATTTTGGTTATTTTTTCTAGGATAGTTGGTAGTGAAATTTTTTCAAGTTTTTTTCCAGTTGTCAAACTCATATATTTCCACTCACTGCCACATCAATCATGTTCATAGGAACCCCTCAACCCCTTCCAACCCCCTCCAACACCCTCCAACCCCCTCCAACCCCCTCCACCTCGAACCCCTCAATCTCAAATATGAGTGTAGATCACCACCCCACTTCGAACCTCAGCTGAAATCTATATAACTCAATGACGTCATCGCTGAACTTAGTTCTTGAATCACTCACCAGGTGGCGCTGTTGTCGTTCTGTCTTACGCTCTACCGATTCGTTCTCAGAAAAAGTTATTAAGTATAGGTACTGTTTGCTGTTGATTCATTTGTGTTCCATCCTCTGAACAGTCAAGACGTGTGTCTCTAGAGCAGCTCTGCTACTTTTTGTGTCCAAGTCTTCTAGAGAGTTCCTCCAATACTTCAAAGGTGAGTCTTTTTTTTAAACTGATAGCGTCCAGTCTTCAGGTTCTTAGCCTCTGTCATTTTCAACTGATCACGTGACACTTCTGTCATTCAGTCTCTCTCCCAACCAAATTGTTTTTAGAACTTAAGTCTTTGCACTGTCTGATTTCGTCATTCATGTTCCAGTCTTCACAGAGGTCAGACGTGTTTTCGAGGCTCCTCCAGTTAGATCAAGGTGAGTTTTCTAGCCTCTGTCATTTTCAAAAGTGATCACGTGACACGTCATTTAGTCTTCACCAACCAAATTGTTTCATGCTAAGTTCACTCTGTCTGATTTTGTCATTCTTCATCGAGTCTTCATAGAGGTCGACGTGTTTTTCAGTGCTCTCCAGTTACTCAGGTGAGTTTTTTCTTAGACTCTGTCATTTCAAAACTGTCACTTCTGTCATTCAGTCTTCCTTCCAACCAAATTGTTTTCTAACTTAAGTCTCTACACTGTCTGATTTTTGTCATTCATGTTCCAGTCTTCACAGAGGTCAGACGTGTTTTTTTTTCGGTGCTCCTCTAGCAAATTCAAGGTTCGTTTTTCTACGAGATAGTTAGCGATTCACATATTGTTTAGGTAAAAATTACATTGACTAATTACCTCATTCTTGTTGCAGGTGTTCAAAAAATGATGAACTTTGCTGATGTGCTAACATTTATCACCTCATTATTGGGGTTGATAACCGCCAAATATAATGGGAAAACCGCCCTCAACGGGTTACGAGAGTGCACCAAAGCTTATAGACGTATAAATAGAGCTCTGAAGGAAGCATCAACTTTGGCTGAGAAACAACATCTGCTGGCAACCCTAGGGAATGTCAAAACTCTGCGAAATCAAATAAAATACGAACAGAAAAAAGGAGCAGGACTCAAACACTCGAATGTGACAGCTAAACATCGGGTCCATTGGAATGACTGTGAATCAGCGTTCGGTTCTCGTATACGAACAGGAACAATCTCCAATCTTTTCCATATCTTTTCCGATTGTAAATCTCTACTCAAACGAAGAATCCATAACGTTCTAAAGAATTTTGATTCAATAAAGGTAAATTTTGTATTCTGCGGGCAATTTGTACTCGCAAAGGCTGACAAAGTTCAAACCGAGTATAAATACTTCACCACTGCCAATTCACCTATATTTCATGACACTGACTTGGATTTATGGTTTGATGATAATGTGATGAAACCCATAATGATTGAACTTGAAGAATTCTGTGGAAAAGAAAGCGGGTGGGCAATTCAAAAAATTGTTAACTTGGGGGTAAACATTAATAAATTCTCACCACAAATCGGATCGTCATATATTGAACTTCCGACCGAAATTGAACGAAAAGAAGCCTGTATTAACGTAATGAATGATGACTTAGCCTGCTTTTCTTGGTCAATTGTTTCGGCCTTGTTTCCTGTACCACACGGACATCATCCAGATAGACAATCATCATATCCCCATTATTCCGAAGTTTTGAAGCTCAAAGGGATACAGTTCCCTATGACCATCCATCAAATTCCCAATTTCGAAAAACAAAATAACATTTCGGTTAACGTGTATACATTGAAAAAATTAGGTAAATCTTTCTCCGTCCTTCCTTCCTTCTTGACATCCCAAAAAAGAGATAAACATGTCAATCTACTCATGATTCAAAACCAATATTCTGATGACAAACCGATTCGTTATCATTATTGTTGGATCAAGGATCTATCCAGCTCCTTTCCAAACAACTCAGTAAAGATAAAGCGAAAAAATTCATTTGTGATAGATGTCTTCATTATTTTGGATCCGAGGATAAATTGAAAAATCATACAGAATTATGTAGAAAAATGAATGACTGTAAAATTAAAATGCCAATCGGTGAAAAAACTATTCTCAAATTTAAAGACTATAAATTCAAAGAAAAGGTACCTTTTATTGTATATGCCGACATAGAGAGTATTCTAACCAAAATTCAAGAAGGAGTAAAATATCAACTGCATACCCCGGCTACTATTGGCTACTATGTGAAATGTTCGTATGACAACACCCTTTCTTTTTACCGTTCGTATAGAGGGGAGAACTCCATGGAATGGTTCGCAAACCAACTTTTGGAGCTAACGGAAGAAATTGAAACTATTCACAATTGTGTCTATAATTTGAATATGACTTTGGAACAGGAAACTGCATTCCAACAAGCAACTCACGTCACATCTGTGAAAAGCCGTTTTCTCTAGGCGATAAAAAAGTTAGAGACCATTTTCATCTTTCTCCAACAAATAATAATAATAATAATTCTACAAATTATCGCGGTGCTGCTCACGAATCTTGCAATGTCAATCTGAATGATAGCAAAATGATCCCCATTGTTTTCCATAATCTCAGCGGCTATGATAGCCATTTTATTATTGAAAAAATAGCCACCGCAATCAAAGGAAAAATTGAGCTACTTCCAATAACTAAAGAAAAATATATTTCATTCACTAAACATATCGAAGGAACAAACTTTCATTTAAGATTTATCGATTCTTTCCGTTCTCTAAATTCCTCTCTAGATAAATTAGCATCCTATCTATCAGATTTTCCAAATTTAAGAGCACAATTTCCAGAGGTCTCTAATGAAAAAATCGATTTGATTACGAAAAAAGGTGTGATGCCTTACGATTATTTTGATTCCTTTGATAAATTCGATGAAACGACTCTCCCTTCTATCGAACATTTTTATAATACTCTTTCCGAAAAACCATGCTCACGAAAACTATACAAAAGAGCTGAAAACGTATGGGCTGCCTTCAATTGTGTTAATTTAGGAGAATACGTTGACATATACTTGAAAACAGACGTACTTCTCCTAGCTGATGTTTTCGAACAATTTCGCGATAGTAGTCACGACACTTATGGACTCGACCCCGCCCACTCATATACACTGCCAGGTTATACCTGGCAGTGTATGCTGTATAATACCAAACAGGAGCTTGAACTCCTTACGGATGTCGATATGCTTTTGTTTGTGGAAAAAGGGATTCGAGGTGGGCTCAGTCAAATTTGCTCAAAGAGACGTGCTCAAGCCAACAATCGATATCTCCCAGACTTCAATCCATCCGAAACTGAAAAATATCTCATGTATTTCGATATAAATAACCAGTACGGTTGGGCGATGTCTCAACCTCTGCCTATGGAGGTTTCGAGTGGGTCGATTCCAACATTGATGTCTCCTCTATACCCTATGACTCCGATACAGGCTATATTCTGGAAGTCGATCTGGATTATCCCCAATATCTTCATGACCAACACCAAGATATTCCTTTCTGCCCTGAGCATATAAATCCAAAAACAGGGAATCCATCATCGTCTTCGTATGAACCTACTAACTTATGGCAACTCTTTTTCCTAAGAAAAATATATCATTCATTACGTAACCTAAAAGGAAAAAAACTTTCTCCTTCAATTCGAGCAGTCCTTTGGCAACCCTACAAAATCTTTTTAAGCTTATGAATAATGCTGTTTACGGCAAAACCGTTGAAAATATACGAAAACATCATGTGAAACTATAACTAAGTGGGAGGGTCGTTATGGTGCGGAATCTTATATCTCCAAACCAGAATTCAAGTCATTACCATATTCAATGAAAATTTAATAGCTGTTGAATTGAATAAAACTGAAATTTACTTCAACAAACCAATATATGTAGGCTTTAGTATCCTTGAAATATCCAAAACTAAAATTTATGATTTCCACTATGATTATATGCAGAAAAGATTTGGAGATAAGTGCTCCGTTCTATACACAGACACTGATTCGCTAATATATGATATTCAGGTTCCCGATGTTTACAAAATAATTCGTGAGGATTGCCATTACATTTTCGATACCAGCGATTATCCTGAGAACAATAGGTTTAACATACCTTTAGTCAACAAAAAAGTTCTAGGGATAATGAAGGATGAAAATAACGGCAATCTTATGACCGACTTCATTGGCCTCAGATCAAAATTATATGCAACTAAGGTTTTCACACCCTTAGACAAAATTGAAAAACTTGAAGACAATTTAGATAAAGAAGGATATGGAAAAGATGAAATTCTTCAAATTATGTCAAATTATGGAACCACAAAGAAAGCTAAGGGTGTGAAGAAAGCTGTTGTAGATAATGCGATCACATTTGATGACTTTGAATCCTGCTTGGAAAATTCAACCAAAAAATACGTTCATCAACGATTGATCAGAAGCGAAAAACACCAGGTGTTTTCCATGGAACAAGAAAAAATCGCTCTGAGTGGAGAAGACGATAAGAGATTCTTATGTCCTGGATCACACCTGACGCTACCTTGGGGACATTACTCCATCCATAATCAAGAGTTGATGGACATCGATTGATTTCGCTGAGGGTTGCAGCAATGGAGGAGCAGAGTTCAAGAACACCTCATATTCCCGGATTTTATTATATATTATTATTTACTATTACTATATATTATTATATTTTTTATATTTCAATAAAATATGTATACAAAAAATGTTTTATTTCTTCACCTCCTACATAGTATAGTGTTTCTGAAAGTGGTTGAGGTTGGTTCAATAACAAAGAAAAGGTGTGCCCACCTACATGTTTCAACGTTTTTTAAGACATTCTAGACGTTTTCAACGTTTTTTTTTTATGTGAGTATAGTCGTTTTCAACGCATGTTAGTCGTTTTTCGATGCTTGCAGAGAAACTCACCCTTTATATAATATGATGAATTATTATGTTAGCAGAGTTTGGTTAGGTTAGGTTAATTAAAAAATATACGTCACTTGAATGCTTGCAGAAGGAACTAACACTCATATAATAACAATGTTAGCAGAGTTTGGTTAGGTTAGGTTAATAAAAAACATCAAACCCACTTAGATTTACAACATCCATCAAACAGCCGTAAACGAAGAACCTTCATCTAAATTCACATCATAGACTTCACAAACATCATACAAAAATCTATATTCATACATAAACATGTCTCAACCTACGTGAAAAATTCCCTAGATCTGGGGAAAAAGTCCAATCCTCTATGTGGAATAAGGTAAAAAGTCATATCAAAAGGTAGAAATTCATCAGGTTGGCCCTTAAAATACAGTAGATATAGGGAAAATCCAGGGTAATATAGGCCTCAAGCATGTGAAAAAAATGGGTGTTCCCCAAGGATATGATTTGAGGTTAGGGTGAATATTCAAGTGATAGTAGATAAAGTCCTCCTTGTCGAAACATTATGATGTAATGTAAACAACCAGAGTGATCCAAAACGTCGAGCACCTGATGATGATCTAATATAGGCCTCAAGCATGTGAAAAAAATGGGTGTTCCCCAAGGATATGATTTGAGGTTAGGGGTGAATATTCAAGTGATAGTAGATAAAGTTGCAAAATGACAAGTAAACCGAGGATCAAAACGTCGAGACCTGATGATGTCTATAAAGGTTGAACTGAAGATGAACGAAACGTCGAGAACCCGATGAAGATTCAAACGTCGAGAACCTGATGATGTCTATAAAGGTTGAACTAAGATGAAACGAAACGTCGAGAACCCGATGAAGATTCAAAACGTCGAGAACCTGATGATGGTCTGATAAAGGTTGAACTGAAGATGAATCGAAACGTCGAGAACCCGATGAAGATTCGAAACGTCGAGAACCTGATGATGGTCTCATAAAGGTCGAAACAGGTAAAAGGTCGCAAAATGACCACGTTGGACCTTAGATTTTCTTATGGGGATTTACATGGGAAAAAGTGCCAAATTGGCGCAGAACTGTTGCAGCTATATCTACTCTTAGGGCTAAAATCTGTAACATAGCTGAGAACTGACAGTTTATGTAACGATCTATATGAGATTGTAGTAAATTTTATTTAAATTGTTTATGTCTGTTTTAGAATTGACAGTATTTGGGGTTTGTTTAATATGGATCATTTCATATATTTATCTCTCGGGTTGGTTATGCTCAGTTTTGTTTATTTTAGTTTTTGTAAAATCAAATTTGTGGTTTAGTTGTTGCTCGTGTTTACTAAGCGCAGTTTGGTTCTTCTTGTCGTATTTGTGTCATTTTTATCTATTCTCCAAATACTGGCTAGTTTGACCGATATATACCTGATAACAGTTTGCACAAGGCACCTCATATACGTGTGTTTTTTTGTTTTTAGGTGTTTTTGATTTTAGCTGACTATAGTTGTTTTGCAACAAATTGAATGCTTTATAACATACTGTAATTTCATGTTTTTTGAAAACCTTCTTGAAGTTTTCTGATAGTCCTGAGATATAAGGTAGTGCTAGGTATTCATTGTTTACTTTTTTGTTACTCAGTTTGCTTCAGTTTGTTCTTGAAGTTCAGTTATCTGTTTGCGAAAATAGTTTATAAGTTCCTACAAAATAACTATTAGTGATTTCAACGTTTTATATTTGCATATTGGTTTTGAATATAACCTGCAAAGCAATCAAAACATTTCAGATGTGGTAGTCTTCCACTAATTTTTTAAATCTGTGTGTGCCCTTATTGTTATTACTTTCATAATTTGTATTTTAACATGATAGTTGTACTGATGATGAGTTGATCTAGATTTTAAACTTTTCATTTTAACCGTTGACGAACTGTTTTTGCTTATATTTTAGTCTGACCCATTGAGAAAGGCCAAAACCCTGGCTGAAACGTCTGGATTTAATTAATAAATAACATGAAATAACAACCTCTGCTATTTAAATGAACCTTATATCCTAGAAAGAAAAAAATATATATAGAGATTGTGGTTCTTGAATCCTGGTATATGTATATTTGGAGGAGCATTCTTAGGTAATTGGATTCTGGGTAGAATATATCCAATATTTCAGTTGATTGATGGCAACGTTTAGTCCCTGGCCGGGGACTCTCCTAAGGCTTTATTTAATTTTAACATATTCAGAACTTTTCAGAATATGTAAAAATTAAATGAAATCTGAAGAAGTCCCCGGCCAGCGACGAAACGTTGCCATTCATGAACTGAAATATAAGATATATTCTACTCAGAATCCAATAACCTAAGAAAGCTCCTCCAGATATATATATATATATATATATATATATATATATATATATATATATATATATATATTACATCACTGTTTTATATATATATATATTGTTATGTTGGTAAGAATAGTTTAATTTATTATTATTGTTATGATAATTATTTCAGCTCTGCGTTGGGCGACATTTTCTAATGTATATATGAATTGCTGTTAATTTTTCCCTTACTTTGGAGACCAATTGTAATGTAATGATAATATAAAAATATTTCTGAAGTTGTCAACTTTTATTTTCCCTGTATAATATTATTTGACTTCGAAAATATTTTTGGTTTTCAATTTTGGTTTATTTCTATTCTTATTTTATCTATTCACTCCACGTTGAGAACCCAAATTGTTATGAAATATCAATTACTGAATTTTGCCAAATTGTTATGAAATAATAATTACTAGTTAACATTACTGTTTTCTCGCCACGTTGCTGCCAGTTGTTATTACCCTTCCTTACCACGACTAACTCAGTTGGAACGCCTTCGCCTCAGGAGTCGGAACTGGCAACAGAGCCACTGCCTGTCTTGGTGTCTCTTGAACTATTTCAGTTCAGTGTTTATAGGTGAAATATTAGCATGTCATTGTGGAAAATACACCAGAAATTATCAAAACAATTATTTCCTTTATTCAGGAAAACTTTTATTAACCTGGCCTGCGATAGATAACTCAAAACTATGGTCAATTGACAAATTTTCATAAAAAATAATGATGGATACTGTAAACATAACCTAACTTTTTCTCTTGGGTCGGAAGAATTTTTTTATAGTTCAATACCAAAATAAAATAGAGTTCTTCAGATATACAAGTTACGTTGTGAAGTGATTCAGTTTATGATGTGCAATAAAAAAGTTCATACCTGGAGCTGGAACTGTCGCTGATGCAATACCTGCCAATAATCTGAAATCCTGTCATCCATTCCTCTAGAGATCTCCATTTGAAAGGAACCATCCAAAATCCCCGAAATCAGTTTGGACAGTTTGTATGTGGAATACAAAAAGGTAATCTTCTTTTATGCTATTTATTTTGTGTCGAAATTATCCAGAAGTTGAATTGGTTTGTTATTTTTGGCAAACTACTTCAATTTAGTTTTTCTCGAATTTTCTACCTGGCTTCGTTCTAAAATTTTTTCAATCTCTTGGCTTTGTTTTTCTCTTCACCTGGATACCATTTCTGTTTTGTCATTTTTATTTGAATTTTCAAAATCGCGCACTTTCTAGTCGAACTTTCACTATTTTGGTGTTATTTGAAAAAACTTATGAACTAATATTTTTTACATTTCTTATTAACTAAATACAATATTTGATGATAATTATTTTTGAAATTTCTCTGTTCTCCTTTTCCACAATTTCAAATCTTTTATCTCACCATCCTGTTCCCTGATTGGCTATTGTGATCAAGAAATTTCTCGTTCTCCCATTGGCTATTTTAGTTAGATGCAATTTCATATACTGTATGTTTCAAGTTTATGATTTTGTTGATCACATTTAATTCAGAATGATTTTGTTAATCTAGACTTTTTTGTTGTATTTTAAACAATTATAGGTTGTAATCATTTTGACAATGTATGAAAATGATTGCATTATAGTATTTGCACATTTTTACCTATTAATATTATCCAAAGGCTTCATAAAGGGAATAGAATCTCAAAAAATTATAAAAACAATATCTCATAAACTACTAACTATTAAATATTTATTATTTTGTGGTTTTTTTACGAAATTATTTCTTTTTCATATATAACTGGTCCTTCCTAACATAACAATATATATTTATATATATATATATATATATATAAATGTGTGTGTGTGTGTGTGTTGTATATATGTAAAACTCTGTATTTTCCCATACTT